>JAVSBS010012045.1:47469-74546 GCA_033124195.1 Coracias cyanogaster | reverse complement strand
TTTTAGTGGCTTTTTTTTCTAAGCTATGTCCCAGTTGTTACAGACATTTTCTTTGCTCAATTTTCTGTAGTTATTCCCATGGAAATTACAAAGGTGGCCTGCCAGCCGCAGTCCATGATTTGATGTCATGAACCTTGACCTTTCTGACTTCCTAAAGTATACTTTTTCAGTATTAAGACTTAATTTGCCTTGGATAGAGGCATCCTGTTCATTTCAAGTGATGTTTCTATTTTATTAGAAAGCTGGAGGTATGTTTTAAAAGCAGATTTCCTTCCTTTTGAATTAAATGTAGAGATTTCTGCAATGGTGATCCTGCTTGCAACTTTCTTTCCTTCTTTTCTGTCTTAGAGAAAGACAAGAGACCATTTTCTGAAACACCTACAGTACACTGACCCATTCCTACCTGCTCTGCTTTTAGTGCCTGAGACTCCTTCTATAGAAGTTATAAAGAGGTTATTTACGAACTCTGCACATTTTTTGACAAATGTGTTTTGACACCACACACAAAAAAGGCCTTCTGACTTCACATATGACACCAAGGTGACATTAGTACCATGGCACACTGCAGCAGAGTAACTGAAACTGAGATAAACCAGAACAAGTTGCAACAGAGCACTTCCAGCTTTCTGCTGCACATACATATCACAAATCTGGTGTCCCACTATGGATTTGGACTCTGTCCTTCTTGAAATACAACTTCCCTGACATCTCAGAGACACTGGGCAATTTCCACAGCAGTCAGTTTTATTATCTTGCAGAGTTAAGTAAAGTTACTTAAGCAAATCTTAAACAGTTTGATATTGGATTTAAGCTAATCTTTTAATGAGCACATCAGCTTGGTTCCCAAGCTTGTGCTCTAGCATCTAAGAATGATCTTTTTTCTTTGTCTGTATTTCATCTTGGCTGGTTTATTGCAATGTATCTTGGAGGTCCTTGAGTAGGACTAGTATTTCCATTAAAACTGATTCTAAATTAATCTGCCAGGACTTAAAACTCAACTAAAACCATATACATATTTCATTTATAATGGGATCACCACACTGGAAGATATAGACAGACAAGAATTTGCAACATTTTCAATGAAAGTACAGCTGTCAAGATAAAAATCATATTTTAAAAATATCCCTGAGTTACTGATATTACTTTAGAAGATTAAAACAGAAGAGAAAGTTAATAATCAAGTACACTGTAGAATATACTGTTTGATATTATTTATATTTCACATGACTAGGATGGTGAAATTAGGTGGGCCATTAATTTTTGCACCCTACTTAGTTGTAATCCTATTTCAGACTTCAAATGATCTGGTCTTCCTCGTTTTGCAATTACGTCAGGAAAATATTAAAAATATATATGATTTATATTGAAAATTAAGAAAGACTGCTCATAATCAGTTCTCAAATCTTTCTCTTGATTGTCTTCTCTTGATTTTAATCAATATGAGAAATAGGAGAGATAGAGACTTTTTTCAGCTACCCAGAACGACAAAATATTTTCCCATCACCCTACCCTTCACTGTTTTCCACCACTTTGGAGGGAAAATCTGGGCATTACTAAAAACATTTTGTATCATATAATGCACCAAAAGTTAACAGGTTTGCTTTCTAACTGTTTAATATATGTCCAGCAATGTGGTTTCACTGACTGACTATAACTTTGGTGATTCTGGACTGGGTTGTTAAATTATTTAACTGACATGAAAGTTTTGGCACCCCCCAACCCCCTACGAAAATATATTTACAGATGCTCTTTTTAACCAGTTGAATAATGCTGCAATTTAAACAGTGCTACACGGCAGCAATGGCACTCCCTGCAATATTTGCAGTCTGCATCAGCATTGCCATCCTCTGCCTGACATAAAGCACAATTTGGGGCTTAGAAAAAATGGAAAAAAAGTAAATTCAGTACAGCCATGCAACAAAGTCAAGTGAAACAAGGAACGGTGGAAAATTGAGAGGCAGACTGCTACTAAGAAGTGTCTGAGCACCAATAAGGTCCCTGGAAGAAAACTTGGCAGAACTGCAGCAGTATTATGGGTCAGAGCAACACTGCTACTGAGAACCACTGTGCCATGGCATAGCACTTGACAGTGCAGATGAGTCAACACCAAAAAAACCCCAGGACATCACACCCCTCAGCTGTGAGCTATAACCACAAGTGCACTGCTGTGTAACGTACAGTCAGATGTCAAGGAGGAATGCAAATGAAGTACACAAAATGAGCAGGGGGACAGATTTTTTTGCAACATGGGATGGAATAAGTTAAATCCAAGTGATTGAAAAGCAAAAAAATTAACTGTGATTTAGACCAACAAGCAGGGAATTTTCATTTAAATAATTGATTTTAAACCTTGCTTTTTCATCTCTGCTCCTTGGTTAGTCAATTCCCATAGGCTGGGAATGCTCTGACAAGTTGATTTGCAGCTAATTATAGTCTGCACTAAAATTGTGGTTTCTTTTTGTTAACCAGGAGAACACACTATATATATATTTAAGCAATGTCAGTATATTCATTTCAGATTCTGCTAGAGAATGGTGAATGATGACTCTTACTTAATAGACAATTTTTTCTTGTGATTTGTGGTAAGTCACTTTCTGATGACATCTTGGAGATTCAATTAGATTGCAGAAATCCTACATTTTGAAATAAACTTGGTTAGTAAAATAAGGGCAAGAACACGCAAGTGCGAGAAAAAGCTAATGAAACTTGCTAAGTAATCCATTCCTTCTGTTTGAGGAACCTTATCTCTTCATGATGGAGGTATTACAGAAACTGCTTTTCCAGAGAATGGGAAATGTTTTTGACTCAACTCTAGAGGCTACCTCATAAAGTGACTGTGTGGGGACTCTGGCCCCTTGAGTCAATGATGTTTTCTTGTTCTATAGTGTAAGACCCAAGTGCTCAATCTATTTAATTTATTGAAAGGGAGGTTAAAAGATAACATAAATTATCACTGCACAGAAATACTGAGGAGGAGGCATTTTGCAGGCTTGGCTTTTAAAAGCTAGCAGAAAAATATTTACCATAGTATCTAGAAATTGAAATCAGGTAATTTCAGACTTAGAAAAAAATGCATAATCTATTTAAACAGTAAAATAATTAACCTCTGAGGAATGTAATGAATTCTCCACAATGTGACATTTTAATTCTATGTTAGACAATGTTGTAAATAGACATTTTAAAAATTATATTTATAAAAGTAATGAAATGGATCAAAATTGAAATTTAGTTTGCTGCAGAAATGTAGAAGGTCTTGGAGGGCTCAGGCAAGGTGATCAAAATTGTCCTTTCTGGCTTCATACCTAGAAATGGAGGATGTGCTGCTTTCTTAAGCTACTGACACAAGAAACACAAGCTGCATGGTCAATCTGAAGAGAAGCTTCCTGCCTGGCAACAATATGTGCTGCCACTGTACTGCAAGGCTAGTTCCTTAATAAATCCGCAAGTTTCCCAGTTTTAAGGTGCATGTTACATTTAAGACAGATATTCCTGTGAGCCAATTACCGGTTTTCTCAGTCGTCTCCTCCCAGCCACAGCAATACAGCTGAACTCATCTACACAGCCTGAACTCACTTTTCCATGCCAGCCAATTATTTTCTAATGCTCTTACTGCCTTCAGCCCCACCCCTTCTATTGATAAAAATGCATGTTTTCAATAATACGAGGATTCTCAGAAAAAGTCTGGAGTATTAGCTTTCCTTTGGAATCAGCATTTCTTACCAGGAAGATGGCCCCAAGCTTTCTGATCTACACTCATCACGTCACCAGTGTCCCATCTCAGTGTCTCTGACAGTCTGCTTTTGGTCACAGCCAGCTTTTCCATCAACACAGAAAAGAACATGTCCGGGAACACTATATTTCTCCAAACAAGGCTGCCATTTACATCACAAGACTGTGATTTACATTAAGATAGACTCCCATAAAAGCAAGCTCAAAAATAAAACTATGAACAAACAGAGCAGCCCCAGCTTCATATCTGTTTCATAGCTCCATCAGGAAAATATTCGGGATAACACCAAGGAAACAGGCATTAAAAATAGTTTTAAAAATACAGATGTTTTTCTGGCTCCCACACCCATGCCCTGCTCTTCTTTTCAGAAGAAGAGGCTAAGTGGTGTAAGAATCAAGCCATTCTCCTCCTAAGCAGGAGGATTTAACACTGCTTACTACTACTACTCAGCACCACTTAGCTGTAGCCCCAGGGCAACATGCAAGTATTGAGTGCAAAGAACTGTATCTCTCTTGCAAAGCCTTCCATTCTGTCTTTCCCACTTTGCTGCTTTTCTGCAGACAGCACAGCACAATGCACTGTAGATGAAGACCTGCCACTCCTGCCACAGCCACTTATCATCTAATTCAGACGGTTGCCTCTGTAGACACTTCCAAACCAAGTCTACAGACTGGCATTATTTTGCCTAGAAACTTAACTACGTAACTCAGCTGGCCACTCATTAAGCCAGTCACATACAAAGCCTTCCTCCAAAGGCTGCTGCCTCTTGTTTTCAGTTTTTAATTAAAAATGTAACCTTACACAGGAACAGATCCTCCACTCAAAGGCAAAAAGGGTGTCACTGAGCTCAGTGAGACTGGGACACTGGATGTTCTGCTGTATCTACTGAAAAGGCAAGCACGCTTGACACTGCTGAATCCCTCAAATACAGACAATACAGACTTACATCGCCTGACTTTGGCCCATAATATCCTGGCTTAAATTAGCTTCAGAGAAAGACAGAAAAATACAAACCAAAAGGGCAAAGCAGCAATGATGCTTCAATGCTCGGATTTTTACAACCCAGCAGCAGATATGTTTGGCTGCTGCTGGCAAGTTGACTTCCCCTTCATGCAGGATGAGTGCCTTTGCACAGAAACTGCCTTAGGGGCACCAGACATTCATAAAGCTATTTGGCAGATAATCATTCCTCCTTCTTGCCCAGCGGGGAGGAAAACCAAAGCTCTCTTACTCAATTTGTCCATGCCCACACACTGGCATGAGTCCTGCTGGCTTCCAGGTAAGCAGAACAGTTTCACCGTGTAGGTCCTAGCTACTTTTGACATAGCACAGATCCCCTCCTCCCTCCTCATCTAGTGAAACTGGCTGCTGTCCAAGTGCTTTCCTCTTTCCTTGTGTATGTCACACCAGAGCAGCAGGCAAAGGTCGTATCTTCCTGGACTCGACAGAATATTGCAATAAGAATCTGTTTCCTAGCATTGACAACCCTCATCTGAAGCCTCTTTAAGTATCTCTTATTAAACTGGACTTAAACGTGTAAGTAGACAATCATACACCATGCCTGTACCGAGTGCACCTCAGTGGTTTGACCAAGATAAGGACAGGACAAGACAAGGAGGGAAATAAACACAAGGGCAGAAAACCACAAACTAGTACTAGAATGCTGGGGAAAAGAAAGCTAATCGTTGACGACATACTAACTCTGTTATTTCTTTCAAACTTCCTATTTCTTTCTCTTATTTTTTTTAAATAATGCTGCCCATTACAACAGCATTCATGGATCTTCCACTGGGAATATGTTGGCAAATAGGTGGTTTTTACCTGTATTCCTCTATACTCCTGGGCAGTCAGCCATGAGAACAAAAGAAATCACTCATTTCCATTAGTGGCTGGCAATGAGACCACATCCCCTTCTTCTGGATTTAGACTTCACTGTAGCAATCTAGTCATTTGTGACTGCCAGGATAATTACTGCAGTAACATGAAACTGCAAAATTTACAAAACCTAATATAAAAGGCAGCAGCCAATTGCTGGACTGCAGGCACACCCAAGGGTCCACTGTCCCAAAGCTCTGCTCCTGCTGGGGTAGAAAGCCTCTGGAGATGCGGCAAAGGCATGGCCAGAGTGCGGCAGTGTGAGCGTTCGGGTCAGGAAGCACACATAACCCCGCTGCAGAGCAGGCCCTCTCACTCTCCGGCATAATCTTCTTAGGCATGGAGAGAAATGACACTCTTCACACCAATCTTCAGAAGCTTATTGAATGTTTGGATGATTTCCTAAATGGTGAGTCCCAGCCAGCTAAATACTCGAGGCGGTCATAAAAACCTGAGTCATGTTTCCAGCAAGTTAAATGGAGATTTTGGGAAGAACAATGTGAAATTCATGATCTGATTCAGACAGATCTACTTTTAAAAATAAAAAAAAAAACCAAACCAGAAAAACACGGGGTGCAGAGGTGAGCAGTACACACACAGAGAGGACGTGCCAAGGATATAGTGGTGAAGAGGGATGGGACAGAAGTAATCCAGAGAACACTGCTGCATAAAGCAAGGGCATGTCCGCATTTGCGCTATTGTGCTCACTTCCGGTCATCCTCGCTTGCAAGGAAAACTGATGAAATAAAAAGAATTCTGGGTGATGGAAGTTACTTTCCTTAGGAAATTTCCATTTTACAGAGATTGAAAAAACAAGGTTGATTAGCTTGAAGGAAAAATGAATAAAAGGAAACATGATACAAGAATATGAAAATTGCTGTAGAGAGTTACACTGGGCACCAACTGCTAATTTATTCTTGTAATTCACAAGGAAGTACTCAACAAGATTAAAGTTTAAAATAGATAAAAAAGAGTGTGCATAATTAAACTACATCTAACTAACCTGCAAAAATCACTGCTAAAAACATATCAGGAGACATGAATGTTGGAGGACTATGAAAAAAGACGGTTATTTACTCAGAAGAGTAATAGTACACACAGTCAGTCAGGAAATACATACAGGACACATAGCTGGAAAGTGGCTTCTGTTAGAAAATCCAGTTACTGTACAAGAGGAATTTCCAAAATGATGGTTGACAAATATTATTTGAAGGCAGTAACTAAACTACAGACACTTCCTTTGGTTTAGAAACCATGTACATTAAAAATGCCTACAAATATCAAATAATGTCTTGTGAGACAGCCTTTACATATTGGTTTCCAAAAGTAAGATATTTTTTGTATTTTCATCTGGAATTGGACACAGTATTATGTATTTATCAATCTATCTCCCCAGTGACATTTTTTAATGTAAATAGCTCGGTGGAAAAGGACAAAGAATCAAAAAGAAACTGTTCACTGGTTTCCTAAATGCCAGCACTACTTCACAATGAGGAATTTATTCTTGCTTGTAAATGGATATTTTTGCTTTGCTTTTACAAATTATTTTGCTCATACGTCCAAGAAGTGGACTGGGCAACCCCTCAAAGGTCTTTACTAGCCCTCTAATTCTAAAGGGAGAATACTTTTCTGTTTGTTTGTTTTGTTTTTTTTTTTTTCTCCCACTGCTTCCCACTGTCTCTTCTTGTATCCTCTCGCTCTCCTTTCTGGCTTGCTAAATCTTACACTCTACTATTAGAAGTCCCATAGAAACAGGACTGAAATATCTGAAATGCTTCGTTTGTGTTATGCCTTACTGGTTTCAGACTAGCATTACTCTTCATTGAGTTGATAAGGATTAAAAATTTTAAAAAGCCCTCAGAGAATTCACTCTCATTTCTACAGCATTGAGTTAAACCACAGAGATGCTCTACTGGAGTAGTACTGCTAATCAGAGAGTCCTTGCAGCAACAGTGAGACTTCAGTAGCTGTGGCTGCTGTAGTGGAGGCTTACCACAGCAGTACTCTTGTCAATGCCAGCTAGGATTATATCACTGTACACTTGGCCATTTATGCTCTGCTATGACCTGTTATAACTCTTGCAGAGCCAGCTTCCTCAGTGTCATGTTCTCTACCTACAGATCATGGGTCTTGCTGACATGTCCCATGAGAGATCTTTGTTTTAAAAATTCAGAAGTCCAAATTAATAGTACAGTTATAAAGATGGCACTAAATCAGCAGCAAGAGGTGACAAGACAAAACTGCAAAATAATCTTTCATGTTGGAGCTGGACACCAGCTGTGGGCTGATTTCCCAGCCCATCAGAGGAGGGTGAATCAGTGTGTGTGTGTGTGATGCTCGGTGCTGTACCTGGGTAAGGATGCATACTGCCTTTCCATCCCCTCGAAGTGGAGATTGTATAAGCTCCCATCTGGACCTTTTCCAGGCACCTGTGGAGAGGAGAGTAATTAGAGATGAAGATCAATTACACAGCCCAGCTACTAACAATGCATCTTAAACACATGATGCTGCAATGTGCCAAAATCAACAAAAGAAAGGCATGAGCTCAAAGAACCTCCAAATCTCATACATAATCTTATCGTTACTAACAAGAAAGGTGTCCGTATCAAAGAACTGTTTAGAACAGGTACAATCTTCAGAGCCTTTTCCATGTCTGCGCACTAGCAGGGATACTCTCTCTCCCTCCCTGGCTGCCCTTCTTCCTAGAATTCAGTAACATAAGGATGTAATCTAATTAAGCACACTCCTTCTGATTCTGGTGGCGTAAATACTTGCATCAAAACTAGCATCTTAGTATCAAGTTTGCTGGTTTTTTCTCCACTGTGTGTTTTGCTCAAGTACAAAATGTGACATAAATAGGCTTTGCTTTAATTCTTAACACAAATCCAGAAACTTTCCCTAATGCCACTGCAAAGCTAAGCATCCAGCTGGGAGTTGAGTGCATCTATCATGCTCTGGTGCCATTTCAAAAGTGAAGCATTAGTGCACTCAGTCAAAATGCCAGCTCACTACTACTTGGTTTGTTTTCAAGATGGCAACTGGAGTTGGCTGGAGAGCGCAATTCTATCAGGAAGGCTCCAACCGGGGTACAAAACGGTGAACTTCAATGCTTTTAGCACACAGGAGCTCTCCCAATTTCACTCACTCAATGCCTGCTGATGGCCCAAAGTGTTAAGAGCCTTGTTAAAATGGAGCTATTAGTCTTTTCTTCCATAAATGCAGGAGGCTCTGACTGCCTTCAGTATTTCCTACATTAGTATGTATTCCTATTCCGGTGCTGCTAGAATCAGCAGTTTTATAAAGCAATATACTAAGAGGCCATTTAAAACCCCCTTCCCCTTTTACAGATTAATAGCAGAAAGGAAGATTTAATGCCTTTTCGAACATTTTTAACAATTCATTAAAAAGAGAAGAATAAATCACGCCAAGGTTTCGGCAAACACCTGATTATAAAAAGAGAAAATAAACAAAAAAGAATATGTTTTTCACATTCTACAGGTTAGAGTACATTTCTGTCAGTTCTGTAATTTACGCACAACATGCCATTTTCACTGAAGAGATGTATAAGCTTTTACAATTGAAAGGTTGTGCACTCAGGTATGGTAAGTCTTATCTACCTTTTACAAAGCATTTCTGTGTACAATTTCTTGTACAGCCGCTCCATAAGCCAAGTCCAGTAGAAAGAGAGGTACTATTCCTTGGAGCTACTAGGCAAGCTTAGGAATTATTTTAGCTAAATACCATTATGCACTTTGCCACTCATTGAACATCCAAGATACTCATAGGTGAAAAAAATTATTTAGCACAGGCCTCTTGCTAACTCCCCTTTATCTGATTCAAAACAGAAAGGAGTCCTCACGGAACTGATGGCCACAAGAAATAATCACCTCTGATTTGAAATGACCCATGCTTTAGCAGTGCCTGACTTTAGACCAGGAAAAAATAACAATAATTGTCCTACATTTCAAAAAGAGGGCAGTAGGCTAAATGGAGCATTCAGTCACTTCTTCCACCAGAAAAAATGAGACATAGAGAGAATTCATAAAGATAGAGTCACTTAGGTGAAGAATCACAGCCACTTTGGCTCTTCTTACACTGCTAATTTGATCAGGTTGATAATTTCTCTTAATTTCTGCTATTTTATGAAGAAGAATGAGGGGAAAAGAAATGAATGTATAATATGGTTTGCTCAGCACAAAAGCCACGTATTATATGGTCTACCTGTGTGGCTGTAGATAGGCTATTAATTATGTATAGCAACAAGATGTTAATGAGCTAAAGGATGTGCCTGGCAACTCTATGCATTTGCAACCCTGTGCAAGTTACCTGGTGATCACTCTCACACCTAGCTGGAGTACCAGCAACCAGTCAATGTTCAAAAACCCAGATTCAGAATTGCGCCAGCATCAAGCAGCAAGCCCAAAACTTATACCAGTCACCAGAAAGTAAAAAATATTTACATTGCAAGGCCTTTTTGCAGCCTGAAAACACCCTTTTTCTGATGGTTCCTATGGACCAAATAGAAGGCGATACCCCCCACCAGGTCTGTTTGTATACGATTTGAGAGACAGTTGCCATAGAAACACTCTGGCAGTGGATACACAATTTTGCTAATTTGGATCCATCGAGCGGCTGAGTCTCTACACCCTATATAAAACCCCCAGTGCACTGGCAAAGCACGCTCTGGCTCTGCACAGCTAATTAAAGACTCAGCCATTTCTTCCCCTTTCCCTTCTCCATCTGTCCATGCGACAGTAAAAACATATCATCACTCAGCCACTAGCAAAATGGTGCCCGGAACAAAACACTACCCCGATGAAAAGAGAAATTGCAAAAATGGAAACACCTCCTTTCTAGAAGTTATTTATGTTTCAGAGAGAGACAAAGCAAAGGGTTTCTTGCTATATTTTACAACAAACTAAGCTAAAAATTGGCATGAAAGGTACTAATTAACAAGATCAAAATATTCCAGCTTCTCCTCCTCCCTCGAAACAGGATGTATGCAGCTGGCCTTCAGTCCAGGTGCAGAGGTTTTAACTGTACAGTTAATAATCACAAAATTATTAGACAAACAGTAACCTTAATAATAATAATAATAATCAAAGCCAAATGGATGCTGACCACAAGGTGACCAGTGAGGTGCAGGAGCTGATGGAAGCTGCATTACTTAGCTGAGTCTGTATTGGTAATGGCTGTAAGACCTTTTGAAACCAACACCCCAATCAGCAAAGAAAGAACATGACAGTAGATGAAATACATGCTTCAGAAATGTATAATGCACAACAGAAAGAATCATCCAAAACACGCTTCTGTATTTTTAGGGTTTAAATTAACGACATCAACTTAAATAAGAGCCATCATTATGAACAGATCATCTCTTAGTCTAGAGCGGCCTCAACTAACAAGCAAAACATGAATATGCAAAAATAACAGTGTAGAGATAAACACAGAAACAGCCATCATCCCATCAGTGCAATTAAAAGAGCAGTATGCTTAAAGTAAGGAAAGGAAATGCTATCTTTATCAAAAAACAACAACAAACAATTCACGAAATGCAAAATATCTGTATGGCCAAGCCCTTTGTTGAATGGAAAATTAATAAACTGGATACACATATGAACCAAAACAACCAACATCTGGTTAGCAGAAGACAGTAAAGTCTTTGACAAGTTAAAGAGAAGTATGGCCAGGAAAAGCCAGCCATTCCCTGCAAGGGAAAGCAGGCAGAACCTCTGAACCAGCAGGTTATTCTCCTAATTGCCCCTTTGGGAATCTTGATGAATTCTCTGAAGCACATAGCAGTGGCCACACTTGGAAAGAAGGTACCAGACAAATGGGCAAGACATTGCATCCATGTAACTCAATGCCTTTAGAGTCAGAATTCTTCATGACAGAAAGACATTTTTTCTACATAGCTACAACATTTTTGCTGAGTCTCTTTAAAAAAAAAAATCCACGAGGAAACAAGATTTCTATGACAGAAATGTGTCACTTCAGAAAAAAACCCTATGACACTTCTGCATCCTTAATTAAACCCCTGCCAGTCCCCAGCAGCAGAACCAGGCTGTGGGAAGTGCAGACTGAAGAGCAGTTGTGGGCACTGTGCGCTGCTCTCCTCTCTCTAAGTTCATAGCCTTCAGCAGAAGACCAATGTGAAGGGCCAAAAGGCAAAGAAGAATGAGCACAGCCTGGGGCTCCCTCCACTCCCCTGGACAAATGGAATCCACATTCGTTTCAAGAAAAAACTGTAGAAAGATTCATAGGTTCACGTTTCACATGCAGATCCAAAGCAGGCAGAAAAGGAAAGCAACTGTAAAGAAAAAGGGAAAACAAAAGCTGTGCAGGAGTCAGTGCAAGCTACGTCCTTGGCAAACATAGTAACTGCAGGGCACTTCGAGAAGTTTTCTAATACCTGGAAGTGATAAGCTAGCACCAAATATCTCTAACTGGCCAACTCTCCCTAGGAAAACTTCCCAGGAAAAAAAAAGGGTGATATCAACGTGCACTTGTAGATCAACCCAGAAACAAGTATCTTGGAGCACTCATATATTTGCAAATAAATTATAAGGCACAAGGAGAGTATGTCTGCAGGCGGGTATCTTGAAATAAGCCTAGGAGTTGCTGACAGGAAAATTCTGGGGCTGCAGAAGAACAATTCTTCAAGAGCAGAGAAAGGATTTACTTCACCCTGAAGCTTGAGACTACCCTGAAAACCACGCAGAAAAGTGTAAGAGGCATTTTTTTTTTCCTGGGAGACACTGCATTTCATTCCACCTTACCTGCCTTATACTGCCTTCCTCCTGGAGCATTTGTTAAAGGCTAAAAGAGTAGCTGCCAGCAGGGAGGCCTCCCTTGTCCATTTCACACAGATCAAGGTGCTTGGGGTTGGACAGCCATTATAGTAGGAACAGTAACAACTACAGCAATCTCTTTTAACGTTCAAGCTTCACGAAGGTAGAATCAACTTTTCTATTGCATTCACATAGAGCTCAAGGTGAGAGCTACCACACTGCCAATGGAAGCCAGCAGCAACACCTTACCCCTAGCAGCATTTGGCAGGAGAGTGTTTTTCCCTGGGGCTCCACCTCCTCCCACAAATTCCCACCTGAGCTACCTGAGCTCCCTGCTCTAGGTTACTACTGAGCAAAGTCAGCATGCTGAAGACCCAACACCATGGATGCTGCTCATAAGGAAAAGAAAAACTGCAGAGCCATTTTCAGCATGGCTGTTTCAGAAAGCTGAAGTCCCTGTACCCTCTCCTGTGAGTATTTTATTTAGAGCTGTATGTAGAAAACTTTGATCATCTTTGCAGAGATCAGTGTGTTAAAAAATTTGTTTAAAGCTTCTTAACTGGCTATAGGAAAAAACACAGCTCAGAGTCAGAAATTTTGCACTCTCAAGAAAGAATACACGGTGTTGCATTCAGGCTTATTCATTTTTAACTTCTACACTAACCACCTCCTTTGCCCTTTTAATTTTTCTTTTTAACCCTTTTTATCCCCACTTCTGAACAATTAGCTGCCTCCAAACATTTAAATTGTCATAAAGATCAGAAAGAAAATGAGGACTGTGTGCTGCCCACTAGATAAGTAGCAACAGCATAACGCCATCAAGGCTGATGCGATTTTAGCTACATGTTTGTGAACCCAGTGTAAAACACTGCTGGCTCCACTTGAGTCATGCTTGTCTTAAAATTATGGGAGATAAGGAAGAGGTTACGAAGATAGGAGTCCTGGGACTCCTAAGTTTTTTAACTTAATCACTGCATATGCTCAGGAAAGTCACTGGAGCTTGTGCGTTGTGGTTTTCTCCTCATAAAAAAACGGCGTGATACTACCATTGTATTTTATGACTGACATGAGCTAAAAGACAGGAGCCAGCCCAGGAAGGCTGCAGAGTGAGGTATGTGCACTGCCATCACCCAAGTGCTTTGAAAATGCCACCCAGTTGTGCTTTTTGCCTGAAAGTCTGTGTATAAACACAGTGCATAGAACTGCTTCGTTGCTTAGTACATTTTTCAATAGTCTTGTGATCATCTGTTAAAGGACTTGATTCAGATGCTGGTTTGACCTCTGTTTTGAAAGCTCTTCTTTTGTCTGTGAGCGTTTCTAATCACATGGGTTGAGATTCAGCATGCCAAAAAGAGTCCTGGTATAACGGAATTTGCCCTTTAACCTTCAGGTCTCCCCTCTGCTGAGACACAGTTGGTTTTTGTTTTCAATTAAGTGAAAACTGAAGAAAAACTGAGAGGTAAAAGCGAACTTGTTCCCCACCCCAGTCGCAATGTTTGATACACAGGTGATGCACCAAAATTCACCCATTTTATTTTTTGCATTTCAACAGTCTGCCTGGCTCTAGGGACCACAAGTGAAATTTAAAAGCACTATTTGACTCACTAACACTTTTTTTAAGCTGTTAAAACAGAGGTGCGTTATGTAAGGCAGTGAGCTGGGTGTTCCGTGTGAAATGGAGGAAGTTGATTGAATGGGTCTTCTTAATTCCTTACTGCTGTGATATCCTAATTATCCCACCCTTTGAGACCTCCAGCATTTCCACAGAAAACATGTTTTCCTCCATCCAGCTTTTTAATGTTTTGCATCAAAAGGTAAAAATTAAAAATTCTACCAGTGTCCACAACTCAAAAGAATTTTCCTGATGTTTTCCTTACATACACAAAGAGGGATGTATTTTGCTTTCCTGGATTTGCAATGAAAGTTGAAACAGTGATTTTGCGTTATTATAACACTCATCATTTCTCCCTCTAATTTGGATGGTTTTTAATAAAGCTCCATTGATTCCACTGAAAGAAATCCCTCCTGGCAAAAGCAGAACACACATGCTGATTGCTAAATATGCAGCAATTATCATATTCAGCAGCGCACTTTAATATCTTATTTATAGATGTATCTATCTATAATTTGCTTTAATTAAGTTGCATTGATTTTAATGACAGAAGCAGTCCTCAAAGAAGAGTCTAATGTTATATGAGCCCATCAGTACTGCTTTACCATTGTTTGGATGTAAGACAGCACCTTTAATATTTCTTTTTGATATTCTTAGTGGTGCTTTTCTTCACTATAAGTGGTTGTAACGGCAAACTAAGATGATGTTCCATGGGAACTCTCAAAATCACCTCCATCACTGGAGAGAGAGCACTTTCAACTTCTCTGTTACAAACTTGCTTGTAGGACAGTTTTCAAGAATAAGGAAGGAAGCAGCACCTTCCTAGCAGGTCCCAAGAAACCTTACGTTTCTGTTCCTGCTCCATTTTACAAACATCTTGGGAGTGAAATTGTTAGAGGTTCTCAAATTATGGCCTGATGCCTTCAAAGTTTGTTTTGAGCAGTCTGGAAACTAATTTAAACTTTTTTATTTTCTTGTCATCAGAAAATACAGGGCAACTAATTTGGGAAGGTGAATCAACAGATGGCTGTAGGTGTCTGTTCAGAGCCCAATTACCAAGTCATGTTCTCATAGACTCTTAAAGTTCTGTTTTCTGGGTTCAATCACAGGGAACATTGAGCCTTCTTTTTGTTAAGCACACACTTTAGGCATTTTTTTACTAGTCTCGTTTTGAGATTATTCCAAAAAACACTTGATGCTATTAGAACTGTGATTAAGTTTGTCAAAAAACATCTTGAAGAGCTAGAGGAAGGTATCACTCCACTCCTAGTAGAGTCTCACAGTCTTGGTTTCTGCTGGGTGCTACCACATACCTTGGCCCTGATTCAGGAAAGCATGCTAAATACTGATGAGGGTGGCTTGTTTTAATTTCAATAGCATTTGATTCCTCTTGGAGGCATTCCCAAAGCTGACATACACCTGCATCTCTCAGTGGCTGTATCTCCTTTTTGGGTGACAACACACAGGAAAAAACATTTGTGTCTCAGTATCCTGAACACGTCTTCCTATATCTGAATGCAGCATTCTAGCGATGATGATCTCGGCACCGCCGTCTCTGAAGTAACCCCATAAGATATTACTGGTTCACATCAATTGTGGTCCTATCTCAGACACTACGGAGGTAGCTTTATAACATTACTTATGCAGATCTTAATGCATCATTCACTGTTATGATTTTTTTTAAAAGTGAAAAATAAGTCCTGGCTTTTTAAATCACTGCCTTTTGGAATATCTCAGCACTAATTTTGTAAGAATTGTTCATGTTAAAATGCAAGGGCATGATCTCAAAGAAAAAGTGCCAAAGTAGCTATGCAAGTACATTTTCAGTTTCTGGTCATCATTTTTCATTCACTGATTATTGCTTAAGTATTGATTAATAGCTACATTTGTGCTGCTAGAATGCATTTCCCTTGGGTGAGAAAAACATCCTTGTCTAAAGGAAAAAAACGGATAGTAATCAAACCATCCTTCCTCTTCCCTGAAAGAAACACAGACGCACACTTCAGAATCACTGATGATCTTGGTTTTGCTGCTGAGTAGTTTTGAAAATTTTCACTTACAAAATGAGCTGTATGCAATCAGAACACTACTTGGTCAGTCAGATTGCTAGGAAATTAAATGCTCCCCTTCTGTCCCTCTCTCTCTCCACACATATACAAATACATACATGCACACACACAAACGTACATACTTACATTTTCCCTCTTCCCTATGCAATGAACACCAGGAACACTGATGCCAGCAGTGCTCCATGCTGGAATTAAGCAGGGCTGATTATCCCAGGATTTACTTTTCCTCCTCTGTTATGCCCTACCTCTTGTTCAAGAAGGTGAAACTAATGGTTTAGATTTAAAGAGAGCAGAAAATTCTCTATAAAGGCAATAGACTAAGGGAAATACAAACACAGATGGGAACTTTAAAAGGGAAACAGGCTGTTCCCATAACAGTTTAAAAACATGGCAATTGCCTTAGCTTCGTAGAAAACAAGCTCTCAGCATTTGCTGTATCTTGCAACACTAAGTAGAGAGAAAATAGCAAAGACAGAGGTGAAGCCAAAACTGCGAAGTGTTTTTGCACAGTCCCACAAAGATAATATTCTGATTTCTGAACCCTAGCTCTGTGATCCCCTGATTGTTGGTGCTAGAGGACTATGGTTTCCTGTGACTATGCAAAATGAGATCATTTCCTGGCCTGTGTCTGTCTCTGTGGGTGGCTTGTTTTTCCATTAGTTGTATACTATGTTTTGGTTAATTCTATCTCTTAATTGTCTTTAATGAGCGCTGGATTTGTGACATCCTCACTTGCAAATCTATTCTCAGATTAGAGGCAAAAAGAGGCCCTTGAGCTGAGAGCAAAACTTAAAGCAGCAAACCAAAAAGACCTTAGCACCCATCAGCATTGATTCTTTTCAACTACAAGGGGGCATTTCAATTGCTCTTCCTCTGAACGAGGCCAAGGTAACTAATCTCTTCACAGCCACTAGAGAGAATAACTTAACTTGTCACTGAGGTACACCTGTGATGCAATATACAGCACAGATAATACATACATGTCTAAAACAGATCTCCTGTAGCTGTTCTACAGGATTGTGCACAATTCCTTCCCCCCATGAAGCCAGTCCTCTGCCTCAGCCTGTTTTAAACTAAGCTGCTTCTTGTTCCACCCAGTCTCACATTCTTTGCTTCTCTTCTCACTGTAATTAGTTTACAAGACTACTTATCCAGATGATTACGGCTTTTAAATGACAGTCATCTTTTCTTTTACTCCGGTTCATTGTTGTGTATCATTTTGTCTTGCTATCTGAATACCCAGTTCTCTAAAGCATTTTCTCATTATGCTAGCTCCTGATATAAGGCATTTTGAAATACTTCATGAGAGACACTGTATGAAGTAAATTGAATTGAGTTTTCTCTCAAAGTCAGAGGCTTTCAGCATCTTTCTCTAGCTAAGTCAGCAGAGTTCTTGGCACCAATGCCAGGGTATAATGGCCATGCTTTGCAGCCCAGCTATGAGCTTGTGTTCCTTTTAGGGAAAATGAAATGACAGTGTCAATACCTGGAAAGCAAAGAAAGAGGGAGCAGATCAATATTCTGTTTATGATGAGGATGGCAAAACAAAAATGTTTGGGGTATTTTTGAGGTTTTTAATGCACACATTGAGATAATGCTGTTTTGCTGTATCTGCCTACATCTGGTGTTGGTGCTGAATGTTATGTGGGGCTATATGCATGTGTATGTCTGGGAAGGAAAGAGGGAGGGAAGGGGGAAATAGCAGGGCAGGGAACTAAATTGCAGAGCAAGTAGTGGAAATAGACAGGGAAAAGCTTCCTGCAGGCAGGCAGCTTCACAGGGGAGAGCAAGCCTTTCATTGCCTATAAAATCATGCCTTGCTTGAGGTCCTCAAGAGTAGAAGGGGTAGCGCCTACAGGCAGTAAATCTCTCACTTTTGTATTATTACATTCTAAACACTTAGCTACTGTACAAACCAACACACTGCCTCAAGAGAAGAACAGAAGAAGGGGGGAAATGAACAAAGGGAGGAAGAGGAAGATGGCAATAAAAGTGGGAAGCAACCCCTGCCACAGCTCTCCCCAGGAATACTTCACATGAAAGTAAAACAGCAGAGAGTAAATCATCACTGAGTTAAAAGTTAACCTCAACTCCTTCCATTGTGATCTGACACCACTCTGGAACAGTACTCCTGAATTTGAATAGTTAGTCTGTAGCACAGGGTATTAAATCCACCTTAATCCTGTTAAACATAGATGCCACTAAAGAGAGGCACTCTCCCAATGGCA
Source organism: Coracias cyanogaster (assembly GCA_033124195.1). Classification (NCBI taxonomy): domain Eukaryota; kingdom Metazoa; phylum Chordata; class Aves; order Coraciiformes; family Coraciidae; genus Coracias; species Coracias cyanogaster. The sequence continues at coordinate 56,241 of JAVSBS010012045.1, read as the reverse complement.
TCATGACAAAAGCTCTCCACACTGCAAATTCAATATGGTTAACAACAACAAAAAATACCCCAAACCTGGATTAATACTGAATAAACAACATCAGCATAAGCAGGCTTAGAGAGAGAAATTGCTTTCCATATGCTATGGCATCAGGTTCCTCCGGATCTTCAGATACCAGTCTGTAAATGTTACAGACATTGATTCTCCTGCTTGCAACTGCTGTTGGGTGGCGACCTTCTTTGCTTGCTGATACCAATTTAGCAGTTGGTATAGTTTCTCTGTGATTTGGTACTGTCTGTTGTTTGCTGGTACCAGATGGATACCAGATGGGTAACTGTGGGCAATGGTTCCTCTGTGTTCCAGTCCCCAAAATCATTGCCTATAGGGTCAGCCTTGTCAGTTGATTCCTAAATGGCACTTCAAAGCAGCATTTTGAAAAACCTCAACATCTGTTCCTTACTCCTAATGACCTTAAAAAAACTTTGCAGACATACTTTCCTTTAGCCAGGAATTACTGTGCATCTGCAGGAAAATACAACCTTGCAGATGCTTGCAGCCATCAAACTCACTCCCTGCTAATGGCAGCTCCAGAAGCCACCACCTCAACTCTGAAAGTCATCACAGAATGTGAAGTATAATCAATATATTCTTTTCTGTGGTAGCTCCACAGTGTAGGAGTTCAGAGATATTTCAAGGCAATTTTCAAACAGTAGTTTCAGCAGTGAGGTGGAAGAACAAGAAAATAAAAAACTTGGAAGTGCCTTTGAAAGGCAGCGGAGATACCTGCGAGCCAAATGTAAAGCAAGGAGGGAGAAAGTGATGGAAGAGATCTGTTTTAAGTATTAATTTGTGATTGGTCTTTCAAAATGTTGACCTAGTGGTCAAACTATAGACAGGAGCTGACAGGTCAGTTTTACTGGTTTTGAATATTGCAGTTCCCTCCTATGTTATTCTGTGGGACTGCTTGTGTTTCTAAGAAAGGGAAAAAACTTTATTTAGGACAGTATAGGAGCATTGTGGTAAATTCTCTTGATGTGCTACAGCAGAATGCTGTCTACATAAAAATATAGTTGACATCAAAGCATGTTCCCCACCCCCGTCTTGCTTCATGGAGAAGTTATGATAAACAGGTTATGTGTTCCCTAAGGTTACCATGGAAACTCATTCTTTTCAGGCCATCATTTGCAAAGGTAAAATTTGCATTAAAATATGATGGAATTTGATTTTGTGCATGTGTGTGTGAAACTCAAGTGGGGTCATGCCACCACGCAGTATAGCTATTATTTCAAACCCAGGAGCATACGTTTAAGAGAGAGAGCTAGCTATTAATCCATGTAAACACCTCAGTGACCAAATTACAGTTTAATTGCTAATTTGACAGGTATCTTCCTAGCAAATTGAGAGAAATACTTTGAAAATTAGCTTCAAATGCAAATATAAATGTTAATACTGATCCACTGGTGGGTACCACTAGATAGTATTTTGCTAAATTCCCTTATAATAATTTCATAGCAAAGATTGAATTTAGAATGTCAGAATGACTTTGTTTTGATGATGGCAGAGTAGGGATGCAAGACACAGGCATGTATTTCAGGTGATAAATTTTTATCTTATCTTGAAGGAATTATAATCAAATTATGAAGTATAGAATATAATTTGATATAACCATGCTTACTGCAATACAAGAAACTTTTGGTTCTTCTCAGAATCCTAATTTGCTCACTTTGTTTTGAGTCATATCATAACTTCAAAGTCAGAATTTCATTCTAGGTATCTCCTGCTCCATCTTTTCTTGGCATACCTGATGGTGCCAAGCCTATAGGTGGTTCAGGCCTCCCCAGGGTCCATGTTCCTTGAGAGTCATTGCCATAATTTGTTGCCATGTGCAGCATTGGTCTTCCTAAATGGGAGTGCATTATTTGCAGTAGTAATTTTGACAATCATTACTTCAAGCCTATCAGGAAAACAGATGAATGGACTAAACCCAGAAAAATCTCACCATTGGTGACCAGACAGTATTTCAGGAGAGATACCAGTATTTGTTCTCTTGCTCAGTTGCACGCATTCACAACACACATAGTGAATTTGATACACTATGAAAGCGATGCTACTCTAGGACACTAGTCACATATCATCTGCCTTGAATAGCACGGCCCCCTTGGAGGCAGCAGAGCAGAATTCATATTTCTGCTTGGAAGACAGACATTTCAACATCACCCAGATTACAGAAGACTCAATATCTCCTACTGTACAGGACTTACAACATACAGTTCAGCTGGAATGGCTCTAGTTAATATTGAGCAACATGACACTTAACACAGCAGCCAGGCCATTCGATGAGGAAAAAGCAGCAAAATAATAGACAGCAGTATTTGTCACTCTTGCTTTCTTGCTGTTAATAAATACAGTTGCACAGCAACTGTCTCAAAAACATTAAAAAAAAATTAAAATAAACCCTTCAGAATAGGTTACACAGTGCCAGTATTTTATTAAGACTCCCTTCTGCATTGGAAAATTCCTGCTTACAAATTCAATTTACGAAACAAAGCAAGAACATTAAAGAAGGTTTAAAAAAACAAATGCAAACAAAAATGAAATTGGTTACTAACTTCTGTGGAACTTCTCAAAACTCTGCACATTTGATAGACGGAATGTGTTCCAGTTGGATACTGTACTGAGCAAGAAAGTGCTAGCGCTCCTTCTTCCAAGTGTTCTTTAACAGCCAGCGTTGAGGTTGAAAGTTGAAAGGAGGTGGCCTTGGGCAGAATAGCCAAGCTCGTATACAGCACTAGCTTTACAGAGTAAATGGAGTTAGCTTTTCCCATATTTTGTACTTTATTTTAATGCAGTCTTGATATTAGATTAGCATCTGCACTACAGACCTTAGACCTGGAACTAATAAAGTTATCCACCCAATCTCTCCATGTCTGAGTCAGTGACTTTCTTTTTCATTTAAAATAATTATAACATTGTTGCCTGTTTGTTGAGAAAAATAGAGCCTCTTTATATTCAAAGATAATAGCTTATACCCAGGCACCCAGCAATACATTCTAATTACTTTTCACACCTTGGCTGTGAAGAAATCTTGAACTTTTTAGTGTTTTTTAACTGCAAGACAACAATGTAGCCAGAGCACTGACACTCTGACTGCAGAAACTGTGCCTAGCATGAAATTTAACGAGCCATTCTGCTAATGCATCTTGCAGTGACAAACCAGCAAAACTCAAGAAGATCCAAAGCCTCCAGCTCAGATCTGGTGCTGCAATAGTGAGAAGTGCCACATAGATATACACTAGAAGAAATAAATCCAGAAATCAAAAGTAATCAAAAGTCCATTATTTCAGTTGGCTTCTGTCACATACTTAACTATAACAAATAAAAGATCTGTACTGTGTAACAGCCTCAATGACATAGCCGTATTGCTTGACCCAGCTTCTTTCAAGCTCAGCCTGGCTCTGCACATGCTGGGCAACTGGTGCTGTTTGCCTCACTGAGGTCATTCTGCTTTTTATGTTAAATGGACAAATGTTGCAGTCCTTTTTCAAACCTGCTGCGTTAGTGGGATATCATTCCCAGCAGACAGAGCTGGACAGTGACCAGCATCTTCAGGAAACAAGAGTGCTGTCTGGGACAATAGTAGCTGGGCAGCTCTTTGGATCATCAGTATTTTTTAGGGAAGAGATTCCTTTTTAATCAGCAGCACACTGAACAAGAACATAACTCATGGAGATTAAGCTGTGAGAATTCAAAAAGAAGTCAACCATGTCAGCATCTATTTGATAAACGCACTAGATACCTGGTAGTAAAGGCAAAAGCTTGTGCCTAAGAAGGGGTCAAGTTTGAGGTCTGATTTCAGGCCTGATCTAATAAATACCTAAGCACATGCTTAGCTTCAGACATGAATTTCAATGGCATTACAGACTTGTCTTGTGATTAAAAAATGAGTGTTGTTGTAACAGAGGCCCCTTTCCAGAAGTTGAAGCAGGGCTCTTACTAATGGTCTGAGGAAGAGGAGTTCAATTTTAACAGGACACCTACTCTTTTCCCCTCTTGTCGTCAGACCCATGAGAAGCTGTATTTGATTCTGTGGTATGTGTGGAACTGACTTGCTAGGGGTCAGGAACAAGCTGTCACGGAGAAGTTCGTGTCACTGAAGGTAAGGGAAGTTTCAAAGTGCAAAGTATTAGCTTTAGCAACCCCATGTGAAGGCTCAGTGTTAAAAATTTCAATCCTTTTCCACCTTCCCCATGTGATGCTGGCCAGAGATTTGACAAAGTGTGCACATATGCCCAGGGAAAGCGGCCACACAGTCACCTATCTGTGGAGTGATCAACAAGTAGATTGAGATCTGTTAGAGACTGTACTGGCAGAAGCTTGACAAAAACTAAGCAAGACCCAGCTCCTATGCTACTCAGAAGTGCAGTGAAGATAGATGAAAGCCTAGCTGTGAAAAGGCTGTTTCTGCGCCCATTCAACTGTGCCCCAAGGGATAAAAGCTGCAGAGCTGTGGCCTGTCTATGTGCACAAATGCTGTAACTGTTCAGCATACTATATACCACAGATTACCTGTTCATGAACTCCCTTCACTGATACAATTACCAGTTAGGAGTTTTGTTTCTTGCCTCCCTAAACATACTGCCAAATTAGGAAAAATATACGCAACAGAAAACCTCTAGGGCCTTTCATATCATATCAATGTGATTTGTGGCAGCTGTCATGATCTCCATCATGCCCCACTCAAGTTCCCCGTTTGAGCAACATCAGAAGAACCTCTCCTAACTGCAAGGGACACAACCCTTGGCACATGTTAATATGGAGCCTCTCAGTGCTGTGAGCCTGCAGCCACAGCCCCCAGCAGCACTGCATGTTTTTGTCTGATTTCCTTCAACTACTTGTATGAAGTACAAGAAATGCTTACTGCTTGTCCCCCTCAGAATCACTCCCCTGCACTGAAACACAACAAAAAGCAGCTGTGTGATGAGGTACTTTGTGGAATAGATGGCATGATGTATTTCTAGAATTCATATAATACTGTAGGGTCTAAACAGTACCAGTGGGCTTTGATAAGATGACATATGGCACCAGAACTGTCTCCCTTGGTAAATAAGAACGTGTACATGGTGTTAGCATGAAGACACGAGCATTTCAGACTCTCCTCTGGTTCAGATAATCTATGCCAAATTCAACCTTTGTGTAAGTAGAAATGACTCCAAACAACTTATAAGAGTCAGTCTTTATTACTAGTATTAATGGAATCGAATTTGGCTCCCCTTGCACATGCCATTTGGAACAGTTTATTTTTCACATGAGGTTTGGCAGGGATTTCTCGAAAATAATTTTCCCCCCAACCTATCACCAAAAGCCAGCCTGTAAATTTCAAAACCCTTCTGCTTAATTTGAACAGTTCTTTAGAATACATCCTTATCTGAAACCTTCATTATATAAAATCAGTAGTGATCATAAAATTTATTGACTGGTAAGTTAATCAGACATTGTCATTTTTTTTTTACGTAATTAATATTTTAATAACAAATAGTTAATAGCAAATATTTTAATATACACAAATAACCTCCAATCCATTATTTTCAAAGCAGCTATACTTTAAGTAAGTATAGCTTACTATATATATATTTTTTACATTCAATGTTTTCTACTAATAGTCTGTGTGTTCAGGAAGTCTGGAATTCACAGCAGTTTCTGCTATATGGTTTCACATAGTACATAAAATTGTCAGCTTCTCCCATTATGCTAGAAGACAGGAATGTTATTACTCTAGAAGTTGGAATTTTGGTTTCTAACAATGGTCCAACACAAACGTCTGTGTGTTTTGGGAACCTAACCTATTTGAAATGCAACATCCTGAACCTGGAATTAATTGATCATGAAAAGTACAAACAGCTCTTTATTCATCCTGAAGCAAGCGTAGAACCCTTTGACACATTATGGAAAAATAATGCAGTTCTTAACGCTCCTTTTTTTGTTCTGGTTGATTTTTAGGCTTGGATCTCTGCCAGGCACACAATAAAGTACTTGGCCTTTAACACAGGCAGGCATGATTCTTCTTTCATACTCTCAGCTAGGAACTGACAAAACTCAGTACATTACGGATTTGTTTCAAACGAAATGTTCACAGCTAGTATCCAGAGACAAGTTTTCTTATATCTTTAGGATATTTATGAAGTTTGCAAATCAGATCTGCAAATAAGGAAATGGCTTTTAGAACCACTAAACACAAGGTTAGGTACAGTGAAGCTGATGAGGTCACTAACAGGTGAAGAACTATTTGCAACGTGACCAGTGCTACATGCAGTCCTTGAACATACATTAAAAAGATAAAGTTTCAAGGATTTAATGCCACCCTGAAGGAAAGAACTGATGTTTTAAGTAACTGGATTTGTACAAAGTCTGTAAGACAATCCAAGTAAATCCTCAAATAGATAATTAATTCTTCATTGTTTAAATGCCCTTAAATACAAGTGCAGATGCTAACTTCACGGCTTTGTCTTGACAGCTTCTTTGTTATTTCTTATGATCTGCTATTGGTCTGTGACTCTAAAGACCTGAAAAAGAGTGCCCCATGAAAAAGCCCTTCAGCTCCTAGTGAGACTAAGTTCTTGCAGCTTATTGCTTACATAGTTCTCTCAGGGTCTGACTGATACTGCAGTGTATGATAATACTATATAAATACATTATGTCTCTTTCTGTAGACCTGGATTAGGGTTTGTATGGGATATATTCATGAGCACTTTGATGTTCTATCTGATGTCCCACTAAGACGTGAGTATGTAAGCACATGCCTAAACTCTGTCTTGAGCTGATACTTCCCAATATACCCTAGCTGTCAGAAAATTTTAGGGTAATCTTGCATTACACTGACAACAACCGGCATTAATTTTCCTAGACAATATTTATACTTATCATCAGCTTGTCCTTTGGTTAACTAGCTGAGGTTTACTTTAAGCCTTGTGATCCACCCTATAGAATTTTGTTTATCTTTTATCCTAGCCATAAACCTGAAAGGGGGGTGGGGAGGACTCCAAAGGATGCAAAACTCAACAACAAATCAAAGCACAAAGAAACTGGAAAAGAATTTCAAAGGATCTGGCTCTATAGCACAGACAGTGCTATATACATGTGTCTGTTTATGGAGACACACTAAACTGAATTATTCAGTTACTTACAAAAAGAAGAAGAACAGACTGTGGAGAAGGGAGAGCAGAATGAAGGCACAAGAGAGCAAAAAATTCATCCAGCAACAGATGAGAACAGAGGAGAATTGGAAAATGGATGCAGGGGGGAGGAATGGATGATGAGAGAATAGCAGGCCTATTTAAAATGAATTTTTGACCTTATTTTTAAAACATTTATGGATCCCAATTGCCTGTCATGAGATCATTTTCCCTTACAATGCTAGCTTTTCAGTCGGCTCTGTGCTTTAACTTGATTTATCCCACTTTAAAAAAAGCAGATTGTTAGAAATACCCCTTCTATTAGAAATTCTGTCCCATTACAATGTCAGCTAAAGGCCACTTGTCAGCATCAGCTTTATCAGATAGAAATTTGCCTCGTGAGTTCTCAGATACTTTTTTTGCAGGACAAGACCCAGGGTCCCTTTCTGAGGCTCTTGATTTGCGATGGGATAGTGTCTTCTCAAATTATTCTCTGTTATTTCCCAACTTATCTGTATGCTTCATGAGATGGTGGGAAGTGACTACAGCAGCTGCTGTACATTAGAAAGACATCTTATAGGAAAGCTGGCTTGGGTTAAACAGCTGACAAAAGCATAGAAAGAACTAATTGAGTATTAAAAATACATAGAGAGACCCAGCACCTCCTTTCCAGCTGCAGCTTCCCTGGTGCCATAACTGCCTGTGGGAAGGAAGAAAACTTATACCAGAAGGTCTTCCTCCTCCTCAGCTGTGTGTTGACTCTTTAAAGAAAGACTCAACATCCTGAAGATTAAAGTGTTTTTATTTATTTACAACTATGCAATTAGTCATCAGCATGTCTCTTCACTGATGAGTAAAGGTGGAAAAAATCAGCCGTTGTTCAATCTGTGTTACCACAGTACTGCTGAGGGTCAGCAGCCTGAAGTGGGAAAGACGACATTGCTTAAAAAATATATCTTGATGACTCTCCTGGCAAGATGCTTTGAGACACTTGTTTCCTTTTTAATATTTTTATTCTATTTTTGTTCATTCTTTTCTGTCTGAATAGATTGACGTAACATATGTATTTTAAGGGTAAACTACATGTAAGAGTAGAAATTTCAGCCAGGAATTGAAAAAGAGCAAGCTGTGGCCACAGTATTTTCCAGACTGAAAGACGGTGCCTATGAAAACAAGACTGGATGGATCAATGGATGCTATTGTTGCAGTGAAGAAAGCAAAGTCTTTGAGATTTGTAAACCACTTCAACAAGAGGAACTGTTGCAGCAACAAACTTCAGAGTATTAAAAGTCTTCAAGGTAAACTGATTTTTGAGCAGACTGCCATTCCTCACAACAAAATCATTAAAAAATATTCTGCATTGGAAGGACAAAAAGAAACAATCCTGGTGCCATTATTATTAATCAGTTCAAGATCGAGATACTTAAAGCTCCCTTTCAGGTGCTCTGATTAACGACAACTTGCCTCACAGGAAAAGCAGAGCTTTGGAAATCAGTAATCTCTGAGCATTATACCTAACAGGAAAGCCTTAGAAAGGATTACCTAGAAGAAACTTTTGTTAATCTTAGGAAACTACACTGGACCATAAATCTCAACCTCCTCTAAGGATTAA
>JAVSBS010012045.1:36361-47369 GCA_033124195.1 Coracias cyanogaster | reverse complement strand
CTCCTCTAAGGATTAATAAAGCTTTATCAGTTTCAGATAAGAAGTAGAAATCCTGAGGCTGCTGAAGAGGTACCACTGAACCAGTCTGGGGCCTCTGTCATGCCACTTACCGTGCCATACAATTTCAACAGAAAGACACATCAGACGCATATTCTCATTTTAGTTTACAGAAGCTATTCAGAAGAAGAATGGCAGCTACATAGATTCCCAAATTTCAGTCACAAAATTTAAGGCAGTAGATTAAAATTAACTGCTCTAAGGAAAGAATTACTTTGCTGAAGATGGCATTTTCGGTAACTGAATCAGAGTAATACATAAAACAACATTTTTTGGGATTAATGAACAAACACCCCTTTTAACTCAATCTCTCTCTGATTGCAATAAAGTCTAGTCTTGCCTAAGATTTTTTTTGGACTACAACGCCAATCATTGAAGATTTCACTTCCACATCCACACTGATAGTTTGAAGGACATTAAAACCAGTGATGTTAGTTCAGACTTTGGGTGTATTTAGATTCCTAAGATTTTAACATAATTCTATTTCTTTTTAAACTAAAATTTCAAGTTTAGCATAAATTGCACCTTATCAAAGTTAAATTTTTGAATAAATTGCACCTTATCAAAGTTACATTTTTGAATACTGGCTGATTATAATTACTTCTAAAGAGAGTCCAACTCTGAAACCTGTGCAGGTGGAGCTCTTGAGTAACACAGTTGCGATCCCACAGACTATAGCTGTTGCATTTATTCAATGCATTCACTCTTGATTAATCTCTGATTCTACCATAGGTTACTCCTTGGTAGTGGGGCAGATAATAAGTCTCTATGTATTGTGAATCTGAGTTGTAAAATACAGCACGTCTGTAACAATTCTATAGCGTTGGTAGAATATTTTAAGATCTTTTGATGGGAGAGAAGCACATTATCACATTTTTCACTTTATAAAAGTTACTGAGGATGTATCGTGGCCAGATTGCTACCATTCTGCATACGGAAGGAAGGGCAGGAACAGACATGCCTCTGTTATCTCCCTCTCACTTTGCAGCTAAGCACAGTGAGAGCCTGTTCTTCTAATGCTCTTATTAACCCAGGGAATCGCTTGCTGAACTGCCAGAGTACCATAAATCCTGCTGAAAAGCCCTGATGCTACCACACGTGACAAAGTTTGGCAATGACTGCGTATCTTGGGCCTAAAGAGAGGAAACCTGGGCCTAAATCAAACACAGTAAACAGGCAAGTTATTTATAGCCAAGTTTTCATGTTATTAATGTTTTCTTTCATGGGTTGACATTAAGGATTTCTCCATTTCCACAAACCACCCAAATTCATGTTATACTGATATTGGATTTCTGGTAAACACAAGCAAATCAGCACCTTCTCCTAACCCTGAATGCTGCAAGAGCATGCAGCATCACATTGTGGACCTACCCAATGCTGGTCGTAATCAGACAGCTGTGTTCTTCCTTCGTTGTCCTCATAGAAAGGTAAGCCTTCTCGCCTGGCCTGATGGTACTCCTTCCGTAACTTCTGGATACGATCAGCATTCCCACCACCTGTGCAGCCACTGAGAAAAATAAAAAATGCTGTATAAAACTCACACATACACACATCTCTAACACTTATCAGGTACCCATACAAGCACACACATAGATTTTCCACTCCTGAGACAAATGGATTATGAACATCTGATTCTCCTGACTTGCATGATGCCCACTAGCCCATATCACTCTTATTTTTGCTTTCTTATATTAATGAAGCTGCTAATTGTGAATTTGATCCCTATATTTAAAAAAAAAAGTTGTCCCTGTCCAAAGAACTTAATAATTTCAGTACAAGACAAGAGACAACAGATGGATGCAGACAGATGGGGGAGCACAAGGAAACTTTTAACATTCCTATGAGCAGCTATAAATGGCTATCATATTTTAATAATAACGATGATGATGATGATAAGCTGCCAAAAAAAGTTTCCTTTTGCTCCCATGCTAAATGTGGAATTTCCCTAAAACTACAGTTGTTCAAGGTAAATAATAAACTATATTCACAGAGAAGCACAGAAAGAAGTTTCATCTCATAAAAAACAACCTCCCTCCCAAATTTACAAAGAGGTAAAACATGAGGCATGAAAACACAGGGCAGGCAAGAGAGATGGGAAGCACACTATTGAATCTCGACATTATTTTTATAAAGTGGTAGTTAAATAGTAATCCGCTTAGCCATCCACAAAGACTCACTTGTATGCTGAACTGCATACACTGCAAACTGCTGTGCTAAAGCTAGTGGACTTGCTTAGTTTATCAAGTTAAACATATGCCTGTCTGCAGATTTTGACCCTGGTGAGACTTTAGAAACCTTACCACTGCACTTGTACAACTGTGGCAGCTCAAGTTATACCAGGAAGAATTTTTTTTAAATATCCTGAAAATGCCTATGAATTAAAAAAAACACAACCACATTTAAAATCTATAAACTAAAAGTTTCCTTCAGCTATTTCAAGTCCTGTTTTAGTCAGCACTGGGCTGAATACTTACTGTATGGCTCAGTAGCATTTACTGGTATTCACAGGGAATTGTCACAGAATTTATTTGTGTCCGCCATTGTTATTGCAGCACATCATATATTATCTTAATCTGCAACCTTAACTCTGCCTCACCAACAATGGGCTAGAAAAGACACAGATTTATTCACATGGGCATAGACTGTGGAGCATCTTCCCACACTGCACTCCACTATGGGTATGCCAGAATCTGAGGAAGCCTTTTACAGGATTTGCATAGCAACCTGAACTTGTAAAGAACATACAAAAGTCTGGACATAAATCTATCAGTTCCATAATAAGTAGTTTTTATTATCTAACAGCAATCTATATCGGTTGTAAATTAATTACCAATGAGGGAAATTCCATGTAGGATGCAACTGAATATGCAGCCAGGATTGGAAATGTCTACTTGCAGCATCAGTAGGTTTCCATGAAAAATCAAACACTTAAATTACTTGCCTTCCCTGGATCCAGCCCTTCTACTCTACAACGTCCCAGAGGTTTCAAGCTTCTCTGGCTGAATTACCAAACTCTTCTAGAGCATACAAAATTTTTCTCATGATCTGCCAAGACAGGGCAGAAAGCTTGCACAAGCTCTGTGGACTACTGAGAAAAAAAAAAGTACATTCCCTTTTCCGCTTGATTCCTTCCACAGACAAATGCCTCTGTTCCTTGCATGAATTCTTGTCAAACAGGGAGAACCATTTCCAGTTTGCAAAATACTGGAATTGAGGACTAGCTAATGGGGGCTATCATTTAGAACAGTGAATCTTGGTCCACAGCTTGTAAGCAATACAAATATGAAATCCCCTGACTTTCCTTGTGAGTACAGATAAAGCGTTTAATTAGGGCTGTTAACATACAGATAAAGGCCAAAGTATTGTTCTTGTTGCTTTGCCAACATCATTACCCAAAGCAGCACTAGCTAAGAGAGGGAAATGCTGAAATACAGGCAAAAGGTCTAGTTTTATTCCAGTCAATCTGGCTCCCTGCAGCTCTCTGCAAACTGTATTAGCACCTGTCACTGGTGGCCTAATGGCCACATACCCACTTTCTACGTCCAGCTATTTTGGCTGAAGAGGTAATCTGAAAATACCATACAGTTTTGGCTGTGTTGTTTGGTTTTTTGTTTTTGTTTTTTCCTTTACAAAATGAAATCTGAGATTGATATATTCTAAGAGGCAGTAACAGCAGCCCGTGCTCCATTTACTCCAGATCTCATGTAGGTGAACTTCCTTCTGTGTAAACCCATCTAGCCAGCAAGTTGAAGTAGGTGCTTGCAGAGATCAAGTTGATTATATATATTACAAGACCAGGCCTGACAGATTTTTCTTTGGCAAACCTCTGTCACATTGTATTAAAGTACAAACCCTAACCATGAGAATGAGTAGGAATGTTTGAATGAAAGATAGCAGCACATGCAAAGTTATCCATCTGGATTAGTGTGAAAACATGAGCATAATCTCAGTGGAAACAAGCAACTCCATGAAGTCTGATTTCCTGTGCTTCTCTCCTGTGGGTTCTCTGGTGTCCGATAATGGGACTGGGTTCACACTGCAGCGTTTCTGCCCAGCAAGTGCAGGCTGCCTGTTTTCATGAAACATAGTAATCCAGTATCTTTTAAACACCAAATTGCCTGTTAAGCGTGGTCAAAAATGGTCAGCAGGTTCAGAATTTCTTAGAAAGAGAGGGGGAACAGGTTGGAAGAGGGTCAGTCAGGACTCCAGCTTCATTTTTTTAGAAAACATTTAAAGCTCCACAGTTCCCCCGCAGCTTCATCACTGTTTATAGTCACAAATGTAAAAGACACTGGCTTTTGAAAGAACTGCATTCTAGTTTACCATGAAAGTTTACTCACTCCTGAGTAATGTGAGATGAATATGATGCCCTGTGCAATGATCATGAAACAGTTCTGAATTTCAAGCTGGCTCCTGACAATTATGTGAATATATGAACCACATTCAAACTCACCAGATGAATTCAATCAGCACTGTGCAAATATCGCATACATAATCTATTAGTTTACCCCAAAGAAACTGAAGCATTGAATTCAAACGAATGAAGTCATCAGTAATAAAAAAAAGAAACTGATAAGGCAATATTAAAAAAAAAACCCACAATTTTCTAAGATTCGTAGAGAAGATCATACATTGACTGTAAACTATTCTCCCATATGTCTATAAATACATAATTAAAAAATACTGGTTTGATCAGATAGTGGTTCTCAGACAGGGAAACAGCAGATGAATACCAGTTCAAATGTTTCGGATGAGTGACTATTTATACTGAAAAGGAACCTGAACTTACAGAAGAAATAAAAAAACAATGCTCCAATCAGAGTCAATTTATATTAAGGAGACTTATTGAGGCTTTTCACCAAGCCTAGTAAGTACAGCAGACAGATTTCTTTTACAGTAGCTTTACATTTAATGTGGTGCTCCCTCCTTGAGGAGATATAAACATTACAGTCCTCACCACATCTACAATTTTGTGCACAACTCACTTCCCTGACATGGCTTCCTGCGCTATACATTCTTCAGAGAACTGCACAACAACACATCTGCCATTCCCCTCCACCACCATGTGTTCCCAGGCTCTATCATTTAGTCTCCCAACCATGGACTTCTCTGCTACCACAAGACTGTAAGAGAATGGTCCACCCTGCATTTTGCGATGGATTTCAGAACAATTTCCTAAAATTGTGCAGCGTGGAAGGAGACTGATTCAGAAGGAGCTGATAGTGGGATAGAACCTGAAGCTTTTGGGAGGATTTTAAAAATAATGTCTAAGTGGGGAGAGTCTAGCGAAGACTCAGATGATGATTTTAAACAACAGTAACAAAACCTGTCCAAAATCCCAAGCCACAAACAACCTTCAGAGAATTTCAACAGTTGTTTGCATAAGCTGCACATACTGCAAGGATTTTTTTTTTTTTAATAGAAAAATAAATAATATTATACGAGTATTTAAAAGAGGAAAAAGCACATTCCTGACAGTTATTCTGTAGTTTTGCTAGATGAAATCCTTACAAACCAAAGTCGCCCTCTGGCCTGGGAGAAAGATTTTTTAAAAGCTGGAGTGATCATTCTAACCCACGCTGCTGAGGCTGCACTACCAACTAGATAAACAATTGCCAGAAAACACTGTCATCTGCCCCGTGCCTGAATCTGTTAGAGCCATTATACACCTTGCCTGTGCAATGGTAAAGGGACCTGCTAAGAAACAGCCACTCAACCAATACAGTCGGAATAGGCATCCCAAAACAAAAAGGAAACCCTAATTTCGCACAGACTTAGCTTCAAGCTATCTCTAACATCGTGCAAAATATGACTGTGAAATTTCATCCCATCATCTCTGAAGAGATAGATGAACAATCACCACAGCAATATTATTATATATCCAATATGACAGTCAAGTTATTTTTTTCAAAGAATCAAAACATCACCATCAGTATTTAATACATATGGCTCAGGATCTGCACAATAAAATCTCCCCTCTGCTCTTTCTCTGAGTTGCTAATCTGGATTTCAATCACTCAGGTTAAAAATGCCATTTTCAAAATTAGTGACTTCTTACTGCAGTTCTCTAGATAGTATAAAATTAAAAACAAGTGTTGCACATATAGAGTAAGATGAACCACTTAAAGCTGTATATAAACATACATTTAAAGAGGCAATAAACATTTTGTTTCCAGTGGTTTTCCTAAACACATTAATATTGCACAGGGCTTTTTTTTGTCAGCCACTTCTTTCAAAGGCTGATTTCACCCATCTGACTGTCAGCCCCTAAACAAACAACCAGTGCTTACAAGTTAAAAGAAAAAAAACAGACAATAAAAATATAAACTATTCTTTTAGCAAATTTTCCATTAATGAACAAATCCAAGACAAAACATGATTTGCAGACTCAAGAGAACAGACAATTTTCCATTCACAGTCCACTATAAAACAAACTAATTTTATATACTGAAAGGAACATAGTGGTCTGCAAAGATGTACAGTATAAGGGAGCCCAACAGAACACGTAAGAGTATCTTTCACTTAGGATAAAACTTTCATTTTGAAGTTATAACAAATAAATATTTAAATATGTTACTCTTTCAATTCTAGCCCTTGTCTTTCTACCCTGAAGTATCACACTGTTTATGAATATATTTCTACAACCTCAATAGTAGGAGGAAATAAAAAGAATGGTGGGAAGCAATAAAAAGAAAATCAATGATAAGAACATAATTCTACAATATTTCAGCTTTTGTCTTTGTCAACCAAGACAAGGGAGTTTAGGAAGAAATGAACTTTAGTTGTTTTCATATGCACTTGAGTACTTGAGCGATATTGCAATGAAATACTTGTCAGAAATACCTTGTTGACATCTCTGATACTGCCTTGCAGCCTCAGGAAACATCTTTGATATTCCGTCAGAACCAGCCTGGATTTTGGCTATACACAACCCACACTGAGGACCCGACTTAAGTATAATATCTTTCTAGCTACTAGAACCACACAAATGGTTTTATTGATCTCTGTAACACATGCTTTCTTGCTCTGGGCAGGAATGTACCCTATGTATACGCAATTACCATCTTTATCAATGGAGAGGGGCCCCAGTAGGACACTTGATTTGGAAACCTATGCAAAGTGCCCAGGAGGAAGACTTTGAGCCCAATTCCATATAGACAGGACTGTCCTGAGATGGGCATCTGTATAGATGGGCTGGCATGAGAAGCATTAGATGGATGTGCTTCTCTCTATCCCTATATACATAAATACATATACAGTCAAGAATCACAAATAAACTGCAGGAAAACAAAAGACACTCTTTGTGTATAAAGAAGCTATTTATGCTTATTTGAGTTTATTTGAACTTGTGTACTAAAGTCTCTGAGTCTAATCTGCTTGACAATGTTTTAAAAAGTCATAACTGTGCTTCAGTGGAACATACGCTGTCACTTTTCAATTCTTTAGGCTAACGTAAAAACAGCACAACCACTTCTGTCCAAAAGGTCAAAGACTCCTAGGGCGGCACATGACTATCATTTGTCTGGATGTAAATTGAGTCCTATTGACCCTGTAACATCACTACTGACCTTTTGACATTAGGAGCTTAGTGGAAAGAAAGAAGATGATATTCTTAGGTTCCTACAGACTCATTAGGAAGAAAGAAGGAAAGAGAACCTTCCATGATATGAACTAGCAGTGTCATTAACCTTTTCTTTCCCCAAATAGCTCATAATATGTTTACAGAAGCCTCACAAGAATGAAGATTGAGACCAACAGATTTGTATCACTTTCAGTTTTTCCAAACTGTTTAAAAAAATCTCTCTCAGTGGCTTGACATAAGCTATCCTTTTATGTTTTTCTCCTTTCACATGACATACAACACCTTTTCCTGTTTGTCATGGCAGATGGCCTAGACATTCAGATGAGCATCATCTTTTCAATCCAGGCCACTTCTCATCTCCATTAGTCTCCTTTATAACTTATAGCTGACTACAGCTGGCCAGAAATAATGCGAAGTATAGCCTAATTTGTTGCTTTATGGAAACAAAATCGGCACACTGATATTTAACTTTACTGTAACAGCTGATAATGGTATGTGCTACTTTAACAGACACAGGTTATTTGCAATCAAGTAGGAAGAAAAGAAAAGAAGGGGACATTTTCTTGTTTGTAGCCAGCCTGTCATCTTTACTTCAAAGAAAAGACATTTTTTTCCTTCTCCTGCTCAATGTATTGTCTCATCAAGGAAGGAAATAATCAGATTTTAACTCATAATAATAAAAAAAATGTCTTACAGTTCAGGCTGGTTAATGGTAATGTGTGTTTCTGGCATGTGACCAGTTTACTGCTGTCTTGTTGATCTGAGATGTGCACGTGTCTCCAAAGGGCTAGGAAAGCAGGGAGATTAGGGACTCGGCTGCTGACAACAACCAAACTCTCTATAAACAGTACATAATGAAAATAATGAAAAACAGATTTTCCTGGTATTTTCAGTAGCCTCTAGACAATGCAACAGTTTCTGGTTTCTTCACTAAAGATGATATCAATTATGCCTTTTATCCATCATGTAGAAGTCACGTGTAAGGCATAATTGAGGGCCTTCTCTCCAAGGTAATTTCTTCTGGATTTACATTGCAAAGCACTTAAATTGCCTTTTTTGGCACTTTGTATTACAACATGGCTTGGGAGGGGGTATTTTGCTTTACTGATGTAAAGCAGCTGGCATATTTACAATAGATAGGTCACATCAACACAGAGCAGATTTTCAGCCCTCCAAACTCCATTTACAGCAGCTTTAACAATTCAACAAAGCAAATGCCGAACGCTAAACTCTTGTGTGGAAATGTAGCTCTATTTTTTAATGGCTATCACACCTTCCCGCAACAGGCAGCTAGTTTTTTTCACTTGCAGACTATTGCTTTTTGCACTGCAGTTTATTAAACTTATCGCTAAAGCTGAAATAATAAGTACTTTACAGCCTTCCAATGTATTAGCCATTCAAGAGTCCCTCAGGAACTCCTTTTAGCACACATAAAGCAAAGCCAGGAGGGAGAGAAGGTGGCAATTCAGTGCAGTCTTAATTTCTGTGCTTCCTTGTGAGAGCAGAATCGAGGATCCAAGAATTTGCTCACAGTAGATGCTGCTGCCCATGCTCTAAAACATATTTTGTTGAGAACTACAAAGCCTGGAGTAACTATCCATTTTCTCCCAGAAATTACCTCTCCAAGTTTCACACTAGAGACTATATCCTGCTCTTTGTTACACATGTAAAAATCTATGCCCCTGGCACAGTGGCAGCAACTAATCCTCTGTGCGGTTTGTTTTTAAAATACCTGGCCTGGGTAGAAATCTCAATTTAAAAAAAAACCAATGAACTCTCTGTGTCTGTAATCCTGCTACAGATATAGCTTACTTTTTTTAAGAATTAATTTATACCATGTGCAAAGCAACAGGTAAAAGCACAGATCTCACAGCCAAAATGCACCCTTACTATAAAGTCAGCTGTTTTGAGTATTTTTAATGAATGGTCACTATGAGAATTACATTAATCCAGAATTAGGACTTTTACAGGAAAAAAATACAAATATAATTTACCTTTCTTAACTGTCAGCTGCAATTCTAAAGCTTTAAAGTCTGGAGCTTCCAGTGGCCTTTTGTCTTTCTGCCATAGCAGGAACATGTCAGAGCTTTGTAAGCTATCTTTCTCAAAATCCATTAGCTAATTCAAGGAACCTAATTAGAGCTGCCATTTTGATGGAGCATATTGAATGCTCTGTATAAACTAGTAACACCATCAATGTTTATTAAAAATTGCAAGAATCAAAGCTCTCAGTTCCATATAAATATTAATGGACAGATACACAATACTTACTGAAATATAGACAGTGTTATGTCTACGGAAATACACACAGGTATGCTTACAACCCAGCATGAGGTATTTATTCACAAAGGCCGAAGTACAGAAGCAAAACCTAGGGACAATTTTACACCAACTGTTGAAAATTGACCGCCTCCCATTTATACTATCCTTATGTGCATTAAGGGAAGCAAAGCACGCTAAATATGATTTGTTTCTTGTGTTTCCTGAGTAGTGTGCTGACAATTTGACGTGTATTTTGAGCTTACCTCAAGAATGCACTCCAGCTGGAACCGTTTTATGGCTCCTCTTAAACCAGCCACTCCAATCACTGTACTTTGTAGACATTTACACATATTCCAGTACTTACACTGTTTAAGGGCATCCAAAGATTCAATGGGAATTTGTACTGTAAAGCTAAAACTCAAATTTTGCTGTAGACAGCAACAAAATTGGTGAAAGGAGCCAGACATCTGGAGCAAGACTCTCCTACGTTCTGCTGTGTAAAAGCCCAAGTATAATGAAAAAGCATCTTGTAGACAATGATACAACACATGAAATACTGACCATTCTAAGAATATATCAGAGATCTAATTAGGTTAGGCTGTACAAGCATATGCCTTTGGCTGCAGAAATAAAAAGTTTTCTGGTACTTCACAGCTTCATTTTTAACTTCATACTTCATAAATGGAACTGCAGAAAATCTCATATGTTACCATTTCAATCTGACGTGTACTTTCATACGCATCTAACAGTGCCTGGATTCTATTTATATGTACAACTAAATATACGTGCATAGAAAAATCATCAGATTTGCTTCAGAAAGACAGCAGATGTTCTTATTAAGCCACTGGCACATGCTAGGTGAAGCATGTAAGCCTTATAAGGAAAGCATTTAACTACAAGCTAAAGAATAGCAAAAACCACAAACGAAATTATTTCTAACGTATTTTACTAGCTGTGAGTGTGATGCACAGCAAAATGAAAGCACCGTTGAGCATGCTCAAGTGACTATTACAACACACGGGGCTTCTCACAGATGGGAGTATAATCCATACGCGCTCTTTGGAACGTCCTAACTCCAGTATAATTATCTGAAGTTCACTTTTGAAT
>JAVSBS010012045.1:23421-36356 GCA_033124195.1 Coracias cyanogaster | reverse complement strand
TATACTAAAATGACACACAAAGCATTTAACAGATGTGCAAGAGAAATGGACTTAAATATATTTTCTACACTGTAGAAGTGCAAGGGGCTAAAACTTTTATGACAATCTTACCATGGGGACAACCCTGAAGATAAATTCATTTTAGTTCTCTGATAGGGCAGTGTTTCCAAACTACAACTGAGATCCAAGCAGTTTCACAGGAACATGCTCAAAAGTCAAAACATCAGTTACTACTAGCTTCTTTCAGGAATTACATATGGCAAATTTAGCTTGTGGTTATTGCTCAGGAGAAACCCTGCCAGATGCTGAAGCAGTTGATGGATTTTGCAAAGTTCTGCCACCTTCAAGGCCACCCTACCTACCCTTCCAGCAGTCTCTCTCCTCAGACACCTCTACCCTGTGTAACTGGGCTCCTCAGAGCACAGTGGCTTTGTTCACATTTGCAAAGGCTGGGGAGTGTACATTCCTTCAATTAGTTTTCCTCACAAGCTCCACATCAACAGAATTAAATACTTTATATGCTGAACTGCATTTTGGAGAAATATTTCTGAACTCAGGGGCCTACAGTTAGCAGTGTAACTTTATTACTTTTTATTATGCAGGCAATGGAAGCTCCAGGACTTCCAGATATGCACAACCTTTCTAGGTCCTCCTTCTTATGGCTGCAGCTCCAGTGCACCTCTGAAATTACTTCCACTTTTCCACCAGGAAAAGTCAGGGCTGAATTTCAGGTGTTTAAGATTTAAAGTAAGCACTACTCCTTTTTAATAATTGTTTTGAAAAAATGTTTAATTAAAATGGAAAATAATGAAGTAATGGACTCTTCAAACTACACACAATCCTTTCCTGGTGTATTGCACCTGGAATAGGAAAAGCAAGCCTATTGCTCTGCATTCGGCTGGGAAGTCCCAGAAATCCCGAAGCAAGTGCTCTGGTTCAGGCCCATCTCTATCTCCACAGAATGACTTTCATGTGGTTTCAGCTGCCATATCCTTACATATCCTTTCACATCTGTTTTGCTCCTTTCATTCCCTGTTTTCATCCTTATGTTCAGAAATCTTTCTCTTCACACCTTTCAGCCAATGATGTCAATGTCCTCCACCCATTGATTGCCTTCCCAGACAAGCACACCCCTGTCCCACAGGCTGTTCTAGTACAGAAGTGCTTCCTCTGATGCGCCTAGGTCAGCATCTCGCCTTCTAGCACTCCTTGAGACCCAACTCCCACGCTGCCTGCCAGTAATGATGAGGCCGCAGGTGGCATGGGACACCCAACAGCACTTCTTCCTTTCTGCACTGGTTCAAATGAGTGTGCTCATGTCTGACACACCAACAGAGCATTAAACCTGCAGTACTGATAAACTCCTCTCTACTCTGAAGCATCCACTTACTGTCCACAACTCTGTCCTGACCCAGCACTCCTCCTTTATTCTCCCCATCCTCTTAGCTGCTCTAGCAATTCTGCCTCTTCTGTGTTCCCATTCCTGTCCTGCCCTTCCATGGCATTTCTTAGGATTCTGTATTCAAATCAGCTCACTCTTTCCCTCCCTGGAAGGTGCAGTGTAAGAGCAAGGTGAACACTGATCATACTCCATTCACCTCATCCTTCATTCTTGCAGCCAGGAGACCCTACTACAGGAAAAGCATGTCTAGGCTCTGGCAGTTCAGGATAAATACTTTTAAAGTCAGCAGCCAAGTTTCTATCATATATGTGGGAAGTACTCTAAATCTTATAATTTACTCAAATTGTCAACATTGAAGGCATTGCAAAAGGCGGAGTCTGGTATAAGGCTAGGCTGTGTTCCTTTCCTAAATATAAAGCCCCCAGTCCAGTGTATGCAAAGACTACAGCTTCTTATCGAAGAATCATATACTTCTTATTTTACTTTTTACACAGACAAAATAGCCCCATATATTCTCCTTCCATTCAGCTTCAGCATGCTTCCTACATAGGCATTTTCAGCCCAAATGGTTGAAAGACTGGTTATTAACAGGTGCAAATAGAACTTTCCAAGGGAAGTCAGGTCAGCAACTCCCCTCACACATCTGGCACAGTCTGGGTTTGCATGGCTGTGCCCTGTCCTGCTCTCTAAGACTGCTTACTGGCTGCAGGTTCCTGAAGGCAGCATAAAGCTAGATTCCTCCTGGCACCTGCAAGATGAGCACTCCTTAACAACAGCCGCAATACCTCTGAGGTACAGCCTGGTAAGCACAGAGTACCCCTGCGTGTGCTCCAGATTAAGCTGTAGTCAGCTTAATGAGAAACTGAATTGATGAGTGCTACTTCCTTCACTTGTCCATTAAGATAAGTACAGCACATGGACATTTCAACCCATCAAAGATGAGAATAATGCATTAATTTTGGTTTTCTTAGAGCTGTTAATAAATCTGACACTGTCTGGCAGTTTTCTTCATTTCCTACCATTTGACAGATACTGTGATCACAAGTTACAGAAGATGTTTTTCCTCTGAAATTATCACTCTGGTAATACAAGCCAGAAGGAAACTTTATCAAGATACTAAGAAGCTGGTTATCGTTTTTATTTTTAACTTTATGCGGCTGGTTTGTGAACATCTCAATGTAATTAAAAAAAAAAATTCCATCCAGTACTATTAAAAAAATACATATGCACACATTACAAATGACTGCAGTACAGTAAATAATCACACTTTCTATTTATTAGTAAAAGTCAGTATTCTTCTCATAGAATCAGCCTGCCTCTACTTAGATGCCTTTACTGTAAGAACTCCTGCAACTGTTTTCTTCCTCTTTCTCTCTCTCAAATTGACATTTGTATGGAATCAAGAAAAATCTTCCTTAATAATTTTTCATTACTAATGGCTTTTTTTGGTATGCGTACTTGGGAGGAGGGAAGGCAAAGGGCAGGAAAAAGCAGCTGTAAGTGCTCTGCAAATGATCCTCCTGAATCTAGGCCTCATAAATCCTATCAAATGCTATATTTCATCAATAGGCTGGAAAAGCTTTTTTCTCTGCAATGATGAAGCCTGGCTTTAAAATTTATGGTTTCATTTTAGAAATGGACTATAAAAAGAGTCTGACTTAGCTGTCTATCAACTGTAGCTGACATTAGCAAGTTAGGTGTAGACTTTCAAAGTGTTATATGTATTTTTTATTTATTATACATGTACATACATATAGAGATATATGAAGACATGTGTGTCACTGTGGGTTTGTGCATGCATAACTACACATCTGTCTTTTTCTTTTTAATTTTGTCTTAAAAAAACATTTTCTTCCAATGCAAGATGATCTGAGGTATTCAGCAGATTAGATTGCAAAGTGATAAAAGTGTCCAGACCAGAGTTTGCTGAAGGATCTCCAGCAATGCAAGCAAATTGCATTTTGCGGCCCAAATGATTGAGATAAAGTAGTTTATTTTGTTCTCATTTGTGGGGTGGTAAAATGCAATTCAGCAATGGCAGAGCAAGTTTCAGGGAGAGGCAGGGAAGATTTCAATAGGCTGTGGGTAAAAAAAGTGGAGGGTGGAAGGAAAGGACCAAAGAAATGCAGGTGAAAGACAATTAGCAAAGGACTGATAGATTAGGAAAGAGGGGATGCAGAGCTTCTGCACCTCTCATGCCTGGGGAGGGAGAGAGACAGCCTCCCCTGCCTCTACGCAACTCTCTACCTCTACTCCCTTCCACCAGCCAGGAAAACAATTCTGCCTCCCCAAAGAGCCGCTCCCTACTTGCCGTCCTGCACTCCCTGGGGTAGGAGAGCGCTGAGAATATGGCTGCTATTCCTGTTGCTGCCACCACTGATTGGAGTCATGTGGGTGCCACAGCTGTCCCTTACAAGCCTAAAAGACTTCTCTGGCAGCCACAACAGCAGCTTCTTCAGATGAAGGAGGAGACAGTCTGTGCATGCTGCTGTGAAGCACCCACTCCTCTCCTTCCTCACCACCAAAGCTGGAGGTCTGCAGCCAGTGACTACTTAGTTCCCCTTATGCTTAAAATCAGTCTCAAGAGTATTACTTTTAATAGAAGCATTACTGCTCTCCCAAATCCTCGTGCTTGAAAAAGCAAGCCATGTTTAAAGTAAACACCAGATAAATAAAGTGACATAGCTGCAGCTGGAGAAAGTGAAGCTTCACTCTGAATGTAGGTGAGCACAGCTCTGACCATCTGCTACAGAAGAACCTAGTTTCCTAACTCAGACAATTAATGAAAACAGCAAATCAGATCAGGCTGTTGAGACATTATATGAACTAAACAGATGAGCAGTTAATCTAAATTTCATGTGGGACGGTTATTCTTGTGAGTTGCCATTGTTGCTGCTGAGTCTGGCTGTAACATAAGTTTTGGTGGCAACACACAAAAAACCCTGGAAGTCCTGTTCCTCATTATAAAACAGGGTGAAATTTCACCCTGGGGAATATGGGCAAAGCTAACAAGTGAATACTATAGCAAATGCTGTGAGGGAGCAGTTAATGAAAAAGGTATTGAGTCAAGACCATGAAAACAAGTATCTTCTTCCATTGCCTCTATTTCATAACATGAATGAGATGAATAAATAAAAGAACCCGTTATCGATGCTGAGAATGTGTGTACACTGTGGCCTCAGATCACTCCTGAAATGCCCTGTTGGGAGGATATTTGCCAAAGTTCCTGTCTCTAGCCCCACTGCGGACAGCAGAGAGAGGGCAGGACCCCAACTGCAGTTCCTCTAACACACCTGCTGCTGGGGCCTTGTCTGAATATTGGAGGGAGCTGACTACTCACCGTGTTCACCAACAGCACATGCTACATGAGATAATCACTCATTTGGTATTAGCAAGGAGGGGAACAGGGAAGGGAAATACCACCCATCCACATTCTGCAAATCAAAATGTGGTCTGCTCTAGACCTAAATTTCCATTGTAAGTATATAAAGTACATTGTGCTTACACCAGTTTATGGAAATAAGAGGAGCTGAAATGGCCTATATTTCCACAAAAGGGTATTTCTATTAATGAAGGGTAACTTTATCAAATCTTGATTTACTAACAGCACATCTCTGGAATTCTACATTTTTTTACTAGAAGGAGGCATATAGCAGTGTCACATCACATGAGCAGAAGTTACTTAGAAAATCTCAAAACGTTTCAGATTCATACCAGTTAACCCCATTTAACAATGAAATTCAGGACATTAAAACAATACTGACATGACAGTGTTGTCAAACACAAACATACTCATCCCACAGCAGATTAAGACTATTTCTAGCAGTGTATTTTTTTTCCATAACTTTCCTATATGTTTCTCCTTGAAGGTTTCAAAATAATAATGCAATTCATCTTTCCCTGTAACTCTTGGACTTTTTAAAACCTGAATTGACTCTTCTATACACAAACATCTTTTTGCAAGTCTGAAAAAAAAAGCTCCTGGCACTGTTTAAATCCATAATTTTTTCCCTTTTAAAATATTTTCACATGACTTCCCCCTCCTCCCAAAGGATGCATTTTTAGTTTTGTTATTCCTTCTTCTTTCCATACCTCCTTATTTCCTCCACCTCTTCCCTGAGTCTCACCTCCAGCTTTTCTTTTTTTCACATTTTGCTTGAGCTTTTCTGGAACTTGGACCTATTCGCAGAGAAAAACCCACAGAGCTCAAGGGCTAATGCTTTACCCCTTACTCAGCACCCTGTATCTGGCTCCAGTCAACAGTAACCAGAATTCATCATCATCAATGGATTTTCAGTGACATGCACTGTATTTGCTCAGGTAATGGCCATATATTGCCTTTGAAATGAGGGTGTGACCATTACTTGGGGATATTCTCAAGAGTCAGTAATTGCAGTTGCTGCAGGACATGTTTGTTTCATGTTTTGAAGGCAGACCTGCAGAAAGGCAAGCTTTGAAGTTTTTTTTTGGGTGGTACTTGTGCTCTCAGAAGGACACACCAATATTAACCTAAGCACATCACCTTTGGATTGGAGCAGGAAAAACAGGCATATGCTGCCTCTGAAAGGTCAGGCAAAACACATGAGGGTACAGACCTTTCCAAACTGTGGAGAGGACCAGGCTAAACAATGTAGGATGGAGTGGTCTCACTCCAGCTTCTGACAGGTATCTTCCTTACCTCCACATAGTTATGAGATTGCTTTCAAATCTTTCAAGACCACTTTAGTACACCTGCAGAAAAAAAGACCATTGCAACATACCCATCAGAGATATAACTCTCATTGCAATAGGTTCTGCACAGATGCATAATAAAAAACCAGTCCTGTTCCCACATGCAACAGAATGACAAGAACAGTAAAAGCAGGTGAGGGAGCACAAGATAATATGGAAACAACATTGGTCTGCAAGATACCTATAGTGACACTTGGTGTTTTAGGAAGGAGACAAACATGCCCATACAGGCTGCAAAGACAATTTCAGAGTTCGTGAGCCTCAGTGCTTTATAAAGTCACTACAGACAGAATAAATTTTTTTTAAATTTAAAAGTACTAACAACCTAATAGAGCTACTGGACAAAAAGGACCAAGCTGCTTGGGTGGCAGGTAACTGTAAAAAAGCGTGTACAGAATACCTGTGAGAATGTAGCCTCCAAAATTACTATTTCTAGTGTAGGATAAATGTCCATCCACTTCTCTAGTCCTCAACTTTATAAGCTTGCCAACTGAGCACAAATGTGGATCACAACCTCCATTCATGAAGCAAGAGAGAGATGGATATGCTGTATCCAGTCCAGCTCTGTACACTTGTCCCACCCGGAGAGAGGAAAGCAAGCTGGCCCACTGAGATTTAGGAGAAGGAGGAGGAGAGATCACTTCCATCTGCTGTATTTTTATTGCAATGGCCAATGTTTAAAACCCCATGGATGTACACTATCACTAACTTAAGCACAACGACCGTAAGATTTTTTCCTTCCTTCATTTTTCTCCATTCAAGTATTCTCCATTAATGCACAAAATTACCTTTTTGTTCCCCATCTAATTTACTGCTCCCCATGGGATGGCCATTACAATTGATTCATGAATACACTACATGTACAGGCAAAAGTGGGAATAGAGAAACCCCCTCCCCATCATGTCCCTCTCCAGGCAGGAGTTCGAGATACATTGAACAAAGAACCCTCAAATCTTCTGCCATACAGCTTAAAAATGTGATTTCCAGTCTGTATCTCTTGCTTCATTTCAGAATATATGGACCTTAAAATAAGCGATTGGCTTTGACCTGTCATGTTTTAGGCTTTAGCCTTTAGTTTTATTTTTCTGTGGATTCCACACTGCAACAGGCAGCTTCCCTCCCTCCAGTCCTGCTCCCCAAGCCTAGCTGCAGGAGTGAAGGTACCTAAAAGAATCAGGCAGCTAGAGAGGATGCAAGAGCCTGGCTCTCAGGGCTCATCTGTGTTTCACTCCTTTCACTCCTGAGCACACATCTGGATTTGACAAAGTCATGCTTATCAGATAGATCAACAGATAGTCTGCTATCTGTGGTGTGGTGCAGAATTAGGTCAGAAGAGCACTCTGCCCATTTGTGTTTCTCTGTTTAATCCTGGATAGAGTAGCCATGGAGACAGCAATAAAGGACAACTCATCAAACTAACCAAATTCTTCACCCCCTAATCCTGGTCCATTTTCTGACCTTGAGAGGAAAATGAAATAAAAATCATACATTACTATTTAACTACATATTCCAATAACATAAATTTATGAGAATACAACTGAGGCCAGGAGGCAAATTTATTTTATGAAAATATATCATGTTTGAGGACAAATTGAATGTTATAAACATAAAGTCTGAAGAACGGCAGTTCTCAACTTGTAAGCTGTCGTCTCCTGCAATGCCATAGCTGGGTCTTCCAGCCAGCCTCACCAGATGGCCACATCAGCCACCATCAGAACAGCAGTCTGGGAACAAGTGCCCCATAGCCTTGCCTCAGCATCTTGGCTGGAATAGAGTTTGAAGCTGCAGTTCTGTACTCACAGTTCAGAGATATTCCCAGTGCCCTTGCCTAAGAGTTCCTGAAATTTGTGAAGAGATCAAAGCCAAACTTCTAGTCCCATACAGGTCAGAGAAAATAACAATGTTGGTTACTAAACATTTTTGAATGTTTATCATCCCTATTCACACTAAAGCAACTCTTCCCCACACCATCACACAGTATGAAAAACACTTTAAAATAGTAAATTAAAAAAAGGAATTTTATCCTAAGCAGTAGGCAAGTTCAGCTGCAGAGGATTCCAACATCTACATACAATTTTCTGTTTCATGGAGGCTGTGCAACCACTCCCTCTCTTACATACAACTGTGCAAATCAGTGTGTTAGTGATGCTTTTGCAAAGAGGGTTTGACAACAATAGAAAGTCCCCAGCCTGCTAAATAAGAAGTGACAACTCCATTTGAAAGCTGTCTTTGGATGTGTTTTACGTGCAGAAATTATCTCTGACAGTTCAGATCAAAATAGAGTTTTCATTTCATGTGGGAGGTAAATGGACGATAGAATAGGTTACTTTAAATGCTGTAGTCTAGTCCAATTAATGTTTCAGACTTTTTTTTTGGTATGGATTTCTTTCATATTCTATGTTCTAAACTCTGGGTAAAAAAAATGTAAAACTCATTTTGTCAATAGCTTGATACAATGAACAGGCCAAAAGGTAATAAAAGTGGTTAACAAAAACAGTCATGCAGAAGTATGTCCAAAAAGCTCAAGTTACAGTAATCTGGCTGTGAAATTATTAAGTATAAAACAGAAAAGAAAACAACCACTTCATCATTCTTTCAGGGAGAACTAGTCAGGGGAATCATTTCTGATTTCCCACCTCAATCAACAGAAACCTTGCCACTTACTTTGATGGAAACAGGACTTGAACATCAGTCTTCTTTCTGAGTAACAGATACAAATCCACATGCTATCATTTGCTTTTCAGATTGTGCAACATAAATTTGCAATTTCTAGCTTATCCAACTATACCAATGACACAATTTGTATTTTGAAAAAATGTCAGATCCAAGATATTGCTTTGGCCTCTGATGCAGGGTTGCTGATTTTCCTGGTTTCCAGAACATCATACCTGCTGATTCTTCCAACGATATGCCCCATTAAGTACCAGGCGTGCTATGTTATCAGAAATAAGACAGGATACAATATGAAAGCATGAACAATTTCATCTGTTCTTGTAGTCTTTGATGTACTGTGGTAACTGCTGTGATCTTATAATATACAGTGACTATCACATGTTACTACCTACATCTACAGAAATGAAGCATCCACTACCAAATTTATGTATTTAGCTAAATTCAGATGTGCACTGTCACTTTTCTTCCCTAGTAAACATACATACACATTTGTTACCTGTAAATCAGTTGGTCGTTTCCTGACCCATTTTAAAGAAACATGTTTCTTAAAGGTCTGGAGCCACCATTGTATTACTCAAGCACAAGACTGGCTGTCACACAGAACTGAAGGGAACTATGCTGATTCAGTGCCCATAGCTTCCTAACTATCTTTTTCAAAGCTGATAGGTAAACCAGTAGTTCACACATTGCTTTTTGGATGTAAGCACTAAATACTGTTAGTAGAAAAGTTGCAGACCCATGAGTGAGTGATCTCATCCCAAACAAGGGCCCACAAACCTTACATAATCTATTTTGTTTATGCTACACTTTAAACAATGCATATTTTGAAGCTTTTCTGAGAAATAGCATTTTTGTTGGCATGATTTTCAGTTTCTGCCCACTTGGAAGAGCAGGTGTCTTTGTGTTTAATTTCTCAACCCTAGGAATAAAGAAAACATTTAGAAAACTTGTTAATTTTGTTTTCCTAAAGTCAGAGGATATTAACTCAAGGTTCCACTGGCGTTACAGAAGAACAGACCTCCACCACTATAAATGCATTGAGCTAGTAAAAACATTAACTGAGACAAAGCATTCAGAAGATATAAGACCTTGGTATCTCTACTGGCCAAAGACTGAACGCTAGTAATCTTATTCCTCAGAGGCACATTTTAACACAAAAGAGAAATTAACATCTATGCACTAGGGTCTTGAAAAGAAAAACAATAGTCAATGAAGCTGCTCAGACATCTGGAGTATTTGCCATAGCTAATAGCAACGAGATAGTGGGCAGAGTGTAGATTAAAGGCGAAAAGGTATGAAAGAATACTGTTAATCACTTCAGAAGCCACAGAGACATGTAAGAAAATGCCTGTACTCAGACTAATGAGTCTAAATTTTGTGAGGAATTATTAGGAATTTACCATATTTAGATCTATAATCTACTTGTAGCAGCACTCAAAGAAAGAGAATTGGACTTTTGCCTATTCAGTTTTTGAGCCAGAACATGTCACTAAGTGCAAGAGACTTTTCAAGCTTTGTAGCAAAGAGGTCAAAGCATCACCACCGATGCAGACAGTGGTATTTACAGAGAAAAGGAGGAAAAGATAAATCCCTTCCCCCCAGTCCCCCGTTACTCTCCCTCTCTGAAGCAGCTGCTGCTTAAACATTGCCATTGTATACAGAGGCACAAAATAATTGCCTTCCGCTTTTTTTTTTTTATTCTTCAAATCGGGGACAGACACAGCAAAAGATGTTAAAGGAAGAAAACACCACCTTACTCAGGTGAAAAACTGCAGACTGTCTGCTTGTAAGTTGTGTACTAACAATCAATAACAATTAGGAACAGGTTTATTGCTCTGATGCTGTTCCTCAATCCCCCTCCACAACCTCACACCCTTTAGTCATGTTATGGAGGTATCCGCTGGTGCGTAAAGCAGGGACTCCAGTCACAGAAGGCCTCCTCTGCCATTACTCAAGAGCAGAGCAAAAACAATCCAGGTCCCCTGGTTAGCAGCACGCTTACAGCACACAAGTGCTCAATTAAAGCAGTCCTTTCAGACAATTATTGAGCATTATGGTGACTCAGGCATAGAAAATAGCTGCCCCCTCCCCACCTCACTGCAAGACAGATCATATTTTGAATGTGTTTTCATCCCTCTGAAGGTGCATTGCTGCTTACTTTTCAATTGCCAGGCCATGTACAACACTAGAATTAGAAACATGTTCTCCGCTTAAACTTACAGGCTAGCCTCAGAATAATAGTTTTCTATGCATTTTATGTAAATACCATAATGATAATTTACAGTTGAGTCCCATTTACAAGGTAATAACCATATCCAGGACTAAGTAGGCATCAAAGCCTAAGGGCGGAAGTGTTTATAACAGATAAACTCCACAGCTGAAGGACATATTCTAGCTAATACTGGATTGAGAAAAAAGTGCCCCTAAGACACTATTATGCTAAGAAAAAATATTTAAGATTAAAATTTGAAATGAATGTAGAAATTAAACCATAAATATGGGTCAAAGGCAGAACAATAAAATGTTTGAAACATTAAAACATTAGTTGCCTCGCTCTTGTTTTTCCTTACTGCTTCCAAATCACTGGCAGGAAGGGTCTAACAACCTCTCAGAGCCCAGGTTCAGCAGAGGACTTGTGACATTGCAGAATTGTCACACTAACCTACTGGTACACAAGTAGGAAACTAGAGAGAAACAAGAAGGGGAAAAATAAATAAAAAGGACACTTAGTGCTCTAAAGCATATTTATTTAATTTTTAGTACTTTCTAAAGGTATCTCACACTTAGCTCCTTTTGCGTCTTTTTTATCATGAGTTGTTTTTTTTTTTCTTCACTCCACTTTGGTGGAATGAAAAAATGAAGTCAGCTACCTGTTTTGCAGGCAACTGAAGAGTATAAAATCTTCCATGTGATCACTCTCCACTGCTTTCTCAAAACGGCCCCTAGACATCAAGGACAAGTTGGTGATAAAGGTAACCAGCATGGTTACCTGAAGCAACATGACTTTCTCACATCCCTCTGTCCTAATGAAATACTTCAGCTTCTCTGAGATGCAAGCCACAATGCAGTTTAAGACAAGTCTTTTATTTTCTATGATAGTCTAACATCACTCTTCACAAAATAGTGACAATTCTCTTAGACCTTCCCAAGATCAATACCAGCACCTTGATTAATGTCAACAAATGCTCTGCTGCTGCATGGCATGCCAGAGAAGCTGCTCTGTAGCCACAGTACACATTGACTCCATATGGTGCCAGATCTCCTTGTGGGAATGTAAGGATAGTCACAGAGGTTCAGAGTATATATATACTGACTTAACTACATCAGAAGACCTGAGCTGATGAAACAACAAACTATTTCTTGGCTTTCTATGACTCCTTGGATTACTGTCTGTGCCAGTGGACTTGTGATCATGGATTGAAAATTAGCGTATTTTAAAGTTTGTCATCGACTGTATGCTCTGCACAGCTGTCAGACAATCACAATTATTCTCTTTTTATTCAGCATCCTGTTGCCTATTAAGCCATTTCCATCACATCTCATCAGTCTTCCCAATATTGTTGCTAGCACAATATTGAGTGATTTTCAGCTTTTCAAACAACATCAATTCCTACAGTTTTCTGTTAACCGGAAGATCTGGTTCACGCTTCTGCCTGTACTTGCTGTCAGCAATGCTGCTTACTAAGTGCTTGGATAACCTTTCACCCCTGGCATCTTGACACAAGCAGGGAGCAAGGTCCTGGACTCTTTTTAGGAGCAGTTGTTTTATCCTGCTATTAGATGCTTGAACCCTCCATGAGAAGGTTCCCATTGACTCATTCTGAGGTCAGATCTGTGGCCCTGTTAGAACTTTTATATCTTATGTTGAGAACAAAATCACTCAGAGGAACAGAAGAATTAAGATTAGCAGAAAAATCTTAAAGATCTGCCACTGTAAGCCACAGGTAAACAGGACCGTGGAAAAGTAAGTGTATGGCAATTCCCTGCATCTTATGGATGCATAGAGACAACAACAGTTTCCACTGTAGGAGTATCATACAGCTCTGAGCACCTTGCTTGGATGTGAGTAGTCACACTGGAAAACCCTGTCAGAGTTACTGCCTCATTCCTGTTCCTGGCAACGCTGGTA
>JAVSBS010012045.1:0-18518 GCA_033124195.1 Coracias cyanogaster | reverse complement strand
TGCTTCCCAGTACAGCATTGCACTAAAGCATTCCTGTGGCTTCTAAACCACAGTGTGCTTTTCAAGAGTTTCCGCATACTTTATGTATTATACCTTCAGTCATAGCATCTGTTCACTTATTAAAACTTTCACCACAACAAAAGATAAGAAAAACCAAAAGGACTGGGAAAGGAATGTGGTCATTAGCTAACAACAATTTAAGACAAGACATTGATCTTTTACTTCATTTACCTTTTTCCTGAAAAACAAATAAGAACAAGAGTTCTTCACTTTGCATCATACACCTTTTCCTCAGTAGAGGCAGAAAAAATAGACTGAGAAAACAAGAACCGCCAGAAAGAAGCACAGAAGAAGAGGGCTGTGTATACCAGTTTGAGATTAGAGTAACTGCTCTGGCTGTCCTTGCACTTGTAAGGGAGCTCTGCTTTCAATTAGGTAGATAAACCCCCACACAAGCAAAAAACCCTGCAAAGCCATTCAGACTCGCAGCAACGCATCCTACTAGTCTGCCACGGTACTGGAGATCTGTCTATCTACTTCTATGCTTAGGAACGTATCATTATGACCCAAACCATTCTTCATCATTCAGCAGTAAAACTGTTGCAAACACGATGGTAACAGGCAAGGTTCTCCTAACAATCCAACAGGACACTCACCTCTTCCTTTAGCACACTAACAAAAATCTCTTCAACAGCTCAACTTTCAAAAGAAACTGCTCCTTTACATTCTCACTACAGGCAGATGACTTCTAGACAACCTTCTTCTAGAAGCCAGCCCGATCAACTTGTGACTCAGAGGTCAGAGTCTGCTTACAGGCTTCATCCCACCCCATGTTTTTTCCTATCAAATGACTGTCTCAAATCAACTCTCAAACTTCCGCAAGACCATGAATCATCAAGCCCTCAGCTTTTCTCATTCCCACCCCTATTCTGACTGCTATTTCCCCATACAACAATTTTGGTGCACCCAGGCCACGCAGCTCCCAGCGGGTACAAACGCTCCTCCTCTCCAGCTGAGCTGCCTACCCTAGGCTTCTTCCCTCCAGCCTGCTGCTGCCCCAGCCCCTGCTTCTCCCAGCTCTCCCATCCTCACGCAGCCTCCTGATACCCCAGCACCCCACTCCTCCCTGCAGACTCCAGATACCTCCCCATAGTTCACTCCATGCCGCCCGGCACTCCCAGCCCCAGCCCCTTCCCCAGACCCACCGGCCCGCCCTGACCCTAACACCTTGCCCTGTTCCGGCTCCACACGCTCACAAGAGCTGGCCCCAAGAGCTGGCCCCAAGCCCCTCAAGCCATGCCTGCCCACACTCGGGCCCAAGGGCCTCCACACGCCCCCCCGGCACACCGGGGCCCGGCCGCGCCTCCCTCACCTCCCGGCAACGGCAGCGCCGCTCCCCCCTCGCGCGCTCACCCTGTGCCGCGGGGCTATTGACGGAAGTAACGTGGGGCCGCGCGCAGCCCCCGCCCCGCTGATTGGCCGCCGGCCGCCGCGCTTGTTGCTACCCGGCGGCGCCCTTCGCCATTGGCGGAAAGCGGCGCTGGCGTCACCGGCCGGCGCAGGCCGGGCGCGTCACGTGAGGGGGGGACGCGAGGCGCACGTGTCAATGTTTTGGTCGGCCGGGGGCGGGGCGTGTGGCGCGAGCCGGGCTGAGCGGAGGCGGTGGCGGCCGGGGCGGGGCGGGGTGGGGCGGGGCGGCCCGGCCCTCAGCGCTGCCCTCAGCGCTGCCGTTCCCGTTCCCGTTCCCGCGCACAGTGTGTGCCAGCGTCGGCCCGTGGCCGGCCCTGCAGTGTGTCAGCCTCGGCAGGGCTCTCGGGAAAGCGCGGCTTGTGCTGCCGGCCCGTCCTGCGGTCACAGAGTCATAGAAGGGGTTGGGGTGGGACCCGTAAAGTTCGGTTTAAAACCATCACCCCTTGTCCTGTCGCAACAGGCCCTGCCAGAAGGCCTGTCCCCATCTCTCTGACAGGCCCCCTTCACCTGCTGACGGGCCGCCATGTGGTCTCCCTGGAGCCGCCTCTTCTGCAGGCGGAACAACCCCAGCTCTCAGCCTGCCTTCACAGCGCAAGTGTTCCAGCCCTCCGACCATTTCTGTGGTCCTCTTCTGGACCTGCTCCAACAGGTTCATGTCCTCCGTGTGCTGAGGACACCGGAGCTGGACACAGTGTTCCAGGTGAGCCTCACCAGAGCAGAGCGAGCGAGAGAATCACCCCCCTCAACCTCAAACCCATTGGCTGGTTTCAGCTAGATTCGAAACAGAAGTGGTTGTCTGAAAGATGAAGTTCCCTCAGGTTGTGTGGCAGCAGGTGGAGGGAGGAAGACACCAGCTCAGGGCTGCCCTGGGAAAAGCAGGAGGAGCTCCTAGACTGGCACCGTTTGCCTTTGGTGGCTTAGAGGTGTTGTGTGAGGCTTGGAGCTACACTGGGCTTATTTTTGTAAAAGAAGAATTTAAGAGAAATGGGAAGCAAGTACATAGAAAAACAAGCTTATGGGTCTCCGTGTTTCTTAATGCTTTAAGTCGTGAATATGGGATTGTGGGAACATTTCGGCTTTCACATAAAAGCTAGTAATTTTTGCCTGTGTGAACATGGAGAAGATATAAAGAGAAAGTTAAGGAGCTAAAATGAAAATTGTGTTTTAAAACATTGTAATTGGTCTTAAATATTTTGTTCTGCAGGACAAGGGGTTGACAATTATTTGAATGTTTGGGATTGACAATACTGCAATTGCTGCGACTTGTCCCTACCTGGAAGCATTTTTGCAGCTCTTTCTCCTATGAAACTCGAAGTTATGATCTTATAAAATAAATTCAGTGCTATAAAAGCACAGAATTCAGTGTAGGCTCAGATGTCTTAGAAGGGCTTCTTTTCTGTCTTTGAACTCGAAAAAGTTACATGAGTAGTTCTTTTTGACCTGGGATTGATTATGTTCTCAGTATGTCACTTCTAGTAATTACTTTTAGTAATAACCAACTGTCTTAGAGGCAGTGTTCAACTCTTTTCATGAAGAGAGAAAAAAAGTCTACACCCTAGACTTTTTCAAGACCCGAGTAGTCCTGACACATATACAGCCATGGCAAAGGTCATGGTCAAGGTTGCATGGTCACACTGTCTGCCAGCCTGATTGTCACATTGGAGAAAACGGCGATTGAAAAGAGTTTCCAAGCCTCACATGGGAAAAGGGCGTGAGGCAGCGTTGATGGTTTATGCTGGTCTGGAACTTTTTGTGGGGCAGTGCATTCTTATAATGGTTTTAGCCTTATTAGACCCTCTGCCTCATTTTCTCATCTCTTTTAGAGTCTTGCTGACATCACTGGCTGCTGTGGGCAGCGTTTGACCAAATACAGCTAGCAAGACAGTTGAGTCTACCTCCAGTTGTCCTCACATTCACTGGTCTGAATGATTCTGTCATAAATGCGTCTGTCAAGCACACTACTCTGCCAGGAACCTTTAACGCTCCTTGCCCAGCCCCTGAAAGGGTCTTTTTTGCTCATTAGGTCTAGATCTAGAAAATTCCTTTACAATGTGGCAAAAACCCTTCTGTCTTTAGGTTCCTTCTATATTTTCTCACTGCCTCTTGAGATATCCTGTGGCATGTGGACATGTTACCTCACAGCTCAGGGAGGGTTGATATTTTAGGGCAGGTGAAATTTGACTAGTAGAGCATCCTGAGCAAAACATCTAATCCAAAGGTGATGCAGTTCAGAAAACGTGATGTAGTACTCCTGTGTTCACCTGAGGACTAGGCAGCACTAAAACACTGAAAGAATGTAAGCTGGAGCTTACTTCCTGAAAAAATTCAGCCTTGTGGGAAAGATGCACATTGGAGCAGCTTGTGAAGACGGTATCCGGTGAGAGGGACTCCAGGCTGAAGCAGGGGAGCAGCATGAGGAGGAAGGAGTGAAGAGACAAAGCGTTGTGAACTGTCCCCAACTCCTGTTTCCCATCCCCATGTAGCACTTGTGGAGGGGAGGAGGTGACAGAAGAGTTGAGAATGAAAGAGTGGAGTTCAGTCTAGGGAGAAGAGGGGTTTGGGGATAAGGTGGTTGTTTTTGTTTCTCACTATCCTATTTTAATATTACCCTATTTTTAATTCACAGTAAATTAAACAAATCTTCACAGAGCTGAATCTGTTTTACCTGTGAAGATAACTGGTGAGTAATCTCCCTGTCCTTATCTGGACCCAAGAGCTTTTCAATCTTATTTTCTCCCCCTGTCCTGCTGAGGAAGGGCAGTGAGAGACCAGCTGGTGGGCACCTGGCAGACAGCCAAGGTCAACCCACCACAATCCCTGATTTATCAAGCCCATCTGGTTGATAGTACCCTGGGTGAATACCTCACATCTTAGAAAGTGTGCAGTATGGAAAGAAGAAGCAGAGGAGGTGATGTGTTTCTTGTAGCTTTTTTTCTCTTTTATGGTATAGGTTCTAGAAGGGCAAGGACCTTATTGCCCTCTACAACTACCTAAAAGGAGGTTGTAGCAAGGCTGGTGTTGGTCTCTTCTCTCAAATTAGTAATGATAGGACGAGGGGAAATGGCCTCAAGTTGTGTCAGAGGAGGTTTAGATTGGATATTAGGAAGAAATTCTTCACTGAGAGGGTAGTTAGGCACTGGAATAGACTGCCCAGGGAGGTGGTGTAGTCACCATCCCTGGAGGCGTTTAAAGAACAAATAGATGCAGCGCTTGAGGATATGGTGTAGTGGTTAGGGAGATGCTAGGACAAAGGTTGGACTTGATGATCCTGGAGGTCCTTTCCAACCATAATGATTCTGTGATTCTGTGTTGGGTTTTTATTATTAGTTTTTTAATCTGCAACAAGATACAGCTCTGAGTCTATTCTTGCTAAACAAAGGATAACTGTATTCATTTTTGTCAGACAAGCACTTTGAAATTCCCCAAGATAAGACACATAAATAAATGAAGATTTATACTTGGCAATAAGTTTGGCATCAGACTTTAAATGTTTCATAGTTCTGGGCTGAGGAAGTATGTTGAACAAAGTCTCTAGGACCTTTCTGGAGACGTACTCGGAGTGTTTGGATATATTTGACAGCACCACGTTTAAGGGAGGAAAAAAGAGGAAATTGCTTATTTGAAACGTGAGAAAGGGTTGCACTACGTGACATGCCTGACATTTAAGTGATAATAGGGCTGTGCATATGCTCTTTTGGCTTTGGTCTGACATCCAGGTTCTGCCATGGTGCAACTTAGCACTGTCATGGTACAGGCTTGATGACTAAACTCAGAGAGATGTGACTTACCACTTGTTTCAGGAACATATGGGCCACAGATCACCCAGCCTCAGCCGCAGGCTGGGGAAAAAATGTACAGCTTCTCAGGCAAAGGCCCTGCAAGTTCCCCAGCTGCACAAGGTGGCTGTACAGGCTGCATCATCCTTTGGGATGTCATTTGCATTACAGAAAATTGTGGCTAATTAGAAATAAACAGAAAAACGCTTGATTTACAAAGAAATGTGTGATTTTGCCAGCTAATTTTTTTTCACTCTCTTTAACTTAACATTCACAGAATACTCTGATCATGCTAATGCTTTCACTATATTCATTAATAAGGACAATTTACATTTATATAGCACCTCTCTTAGTTAAGAATTCCAAAGCTTTCAGCAAAATATACACAAAAAATTACATCCATTTCACTGAATATAGTCATTGTCAGAATGAA
Source organism: Coracias cyanogaster (assembly GCA_033124195.1). Classification (NCBI taxonomy): domain Eukaryota; kingdom Metazoa; phylum Chordata; class Aves; order Coraciiformes; family Coraciidae; genus Coracias; species Coracias cyanogaster. The sequence continues at coordinate 12,839 of JAVSBS010012045.1, read as the reverse complement.
AATCAACAATTGTGAAGCAGTGCAGAAGAACATTACACAACAGTTGCAAATAAGACACAAAGCCAGCCCCAAAAAACCCAAAGCAAAAAAACCCTGAGATGCCAGATGCAAGTGTAGGTAAAGGGGACGTTAGTATGCAAACAGCAATGTGAAGCAGGTCTATGTGTGCCCTGAGAAGCAGTGCCTGCAGGCAGCAAACATACTTCATAAAGATTAAAGAAATAGACTTCATATATGTGCAGCCTATTGTTTTTCTGCTTACTGTGAATCTACTGACAAGAATGAACTAGGAACACTTGATGGATTCTGGTCATGAGAAAGGGAAGCTTATGCAAATTGTGAACAGCACTTAGCTGACCACTACGCTTCTGACTTTACAAATGGCCTCTAAAATTTTAAAGGCATAATTATATTAATACATATTTGTGCAGAAATAAAATAGAAATGAAATTCTTGTTTCAAATGATGAATTCTAATTCTCTATCATAACAACACACGACTGAAATTCCAGACTGAAATGAACTATTATCTCTTTGTTCAAGTCCCCCTTCTACCCCAAAACCCATTTACTTTGGTCACTGATCAAGTCCTCACATACTATATTACAAGTTGAGAGTCAGAGGTGGGAGAAAAAGCCATCCATCTAAACTAAAATTAATAGCAAAACTTTGAGAGAGAGCATGCATGCATTAGCAAGACCAAAGCATGAGCTATTACATGACAAATGTGTTGATAAATGTTCAGCCCTGAAAACACAAAATAACTTTAGTTTGCCTAATAAGCATCCATTATAGCCCTTTCCCATCATTTTGAGGCAGACAAGGTAGTTTTCATACTTGACCCTTGAAAGCAGATTTGTTTTCGTAATTAACGTGTTATCCAGGGATTTTCATTCCACATCTCTTTCTCCTTTCAATGCTCTCCATCTAGCACAGAAAGATTTCCTCGCCTGAAGTCGCCACTATATTAAAAAACTGTTGGCTGAGACCTCACAACCCATTGCATAGATTCACATTAAATTATTCACATTTGGCACATTTCTGCTGGTGAATAACAACAATTTTTTGTCTCTGAGAGAAAGGAAGGAAAGATTCAGAAAAAGAACAAAGGCAGCCTAACAAGAATCCCACTTTTCCTATTTTTTCCTAATCTGGTTAAACAGCCTCTACAAGCCTGAAGAAATTCAACAAAGTGAAGCTGTTGTGGACTGTCTTTCTGTAGAGATTCAACACAGATGGAACAGCCTCTCAGCGTGACTTCTGACCAGCTCAGATATGAGGTAACTTTTCTTGCCTGTTAGTTGTTTTGGTTTTGTTTTTTCACTGAGTTCAACTGCATGCTATCATGCAGTTACAGCTAAATCCGCACTAAAATTCAGCATCCCAACACTGAATCCAGACCTCGCTGGGACTTGAATCTTGTCCACATAGCAAGCCATGAGTTCATTCAGTGCAGTTACATCCACAATACAAGCAATCAAATAAAAGAGGTCAGAGGGAAAGAGTTGAGTATTTCTTTTTGCTGCATGGAAAAAAATGCACAGACCACACTGTAAAACTGATGACATTTTAAAAATGTAAAGCTATGAAGTCCCATTAAAACTGAAATGATGAAGTAACCTTTATGACAATATCTTGCTCCAATTGAATTATATTTGTATATATTTATATTTTTAAAATACATGAACCTGAATTTAGACTCCCTCCTGCCGGGAATTTACTGAGTTAGTATAAACTCAGTTTCTGATCCTTTTGCTACACAACAAATGTTTGTGTGACTTCAGTGTCAACCAGCTACAGACTTCTAGTGAAGCAAAACCCTCTAGACAGCAAAAAGCTGCAATCACTACCTCTTATTTCACCCTCTTCACCCTTATGCAGTAGTGGAAAAGTTAATACGAAAGAAAAAAAAAAGCGATGTCCCTATATTTGGAAAGATCTCTACCATACTGTATTTAGGTGAAAAAGAGAGATACTTGGCCCATTCTCTGCTACAAACTTAGATTTATGTCAGAAGCGGTTTATTACTATTTATAACAATGACTCAGTGGATGTTTTTAAAGAACTCTGTGACGTCACAAACTGAAAACAGCCCTATATCTGTGCTCACATATTTCTCCAAAATTAACAAGTGTGGTATCACATGGCATGGATTGAGGGTATGAGGAAACACTGTAGATTGTAACATGAACTCAAAGAATGAACAGTTCTTCAAGTCCTCCATGTCTTACTCTGTCAGCTCTTCACATAGACCTGTATATCTTGCCTGCACACTCAACATTGGTCTGAAAAACCCAACACTGGTATATTAATGCCATGATAGTAATGAAGTCTTATGTTCTTACAGCCCCAAATTCCAGAAGCAACTAGTTTTAAAATAACATAATGGTGAGTACATCATCAACTGAAAGGAATTTCTGTTTTCTTTTTAACCCAAGGAAAAACCTGAACATCTTTCTTTAATGCTATCAACCTGGAAGCTCGACAGTAAGGATTAAAAATTGCTCTTTCCTTCCCACTTGGTTATTGGAAAGGCTGTGAAAGGCAATCAGTCTTGTGAAGCCACACTTCACAGCCTGCATAAAAATGCCATGATTCCCAGTCCTCTCCCCAAACTAATTGAAAGTGCGTAATATCACACAGCTGGGGAAAACTAAACCATAAGCATATGCAATATATCATGCTCTCATACAAAACCTGTTACTAATAGGCACTTGATGATCAGCAGGATCGAAAGGGACCTGAAAATGGAGATTATTTTTGCTGCAGGGTAAGAACTTTTCCCAACTGAAAGAGCAAAAAACACTCTCTCAGCAGTACAGGAATTGGACTGGAGTCAGTTCATTCATTCTGTTTGTGAAATATGGACTTTTCTTTAATGATTTCTGTTTGACTGCTGCCTTGCTCAGACACTTTTGAGGTACTGCTGCAGCAAATAATAATTTTGGTTAAGAGAAAATCCATGGTTTTGTAGCCAGTAAATACAGGCAGTTGGGGCATCTGAACATCCTTCCCTGCCCCACCTAGCCCCAGGCTCCCTCCTGACCAAGCTACCATTGCTTGTAATGCCAGGTGGTAACATTACCTGTCACCAGGAGTCTGTGGGTAGTGCTGCTTGTTTATTTTTGCATACAGTCCTTCCAAGTGCTCCCTCTCCATTGGTGCTGAAGGAGAATCACGTGGATATACAAAGGTTTCTGCTATTGCTGGTGATGATGACCTGTAGATGCTTGCTGCTGGATAAGCCTCTCGGAAGTGGTTTACTCTGGCATAATTTGGATCCACCTCATCATCATCAATGTCAGGTCCTCCAGGACCAGTAGAATAATCACTCAGGCCTCTCAGTTGCTTTTGCCGTAACTCCTGATGCTTTGCACCAATCCTAACAAAGAAAAAGAAAGAACAAATACATGGTTGTATCTGCTTCAACAGCAACCACAGACACTGATTAATCACACAAATTTGAAGCACCAGACCTGAACCCAACTGTTTAGATCTTCCAGTACACTGTAAAACTGGTGCTAGATAAAACAAAATGGTACATGTAGCCATTTTTTCTTTATCTCTGGAAATCATCTTTGTAACTGAGGCTGGTCGTAATCCTGAAGAAAAAATGTAATGGTGAATGTAGTGTGGCTTTTCACCAGTGTGTATGTGCATGTATGAACATATACAATTTTAATTCTACACCTACCCTCCACTTTGCAGTTAATATACCTAACCCAATCCTAAAACATTTTATCTAAAGTAGTCAGTAAAATTGTTACTGTCCCTTGGTCACTTGACCCACTTAGATTCTCCTAAATACATTAACTTGTGAAAAGGGGATTAAATGTGAACTTAAATAGAGACATGGCACAGTTGTCTCAAATCAAGGGACACAGTTAATTTGCTGAAGATTTAATTTTTTTTTTTTTATTTTGGCTACATAGATGTGGAAATCATGGCTTATATAGGGGATAGGTACTGAGTAAAACAGCAAAGAAATTAATAGAAACCTGACAAAGATGAATTGGTGCATATAAGTGAATTAGAGACTATTACTGGCAGTACTCCACTGTGATAAAGCCTTAAGTGGTATTACAAAATGCTGCTGCTAATCAGGGCCATTGTGTAATCTCTCTGGAATAGTAAAATGTATTCAGGTAAATTTCAAACTCAGCTGATATTCAACATTCATACTAGAGAAAAAAACCCTATAGCAAGGCTCTGTGAGCATGTAACTTCTGTTAACTGCTCAGCTACTCTTCAACACAGCGTAATTAAATGCAGTGAGATGGATCCGGCAGAATGCTGACCACAGTATGTAATAAATAGCATTTACAGAAAATAACGGAGCGTGGAGGAAGAAACAAAGAACAGAAGACAGATACAGAGACGTGGTGCCTGGCAGAAGTCATCAACATTTGCTGTTGACTGTATCTGAGGTACAGCAGCAGCACAGAATGAACAGTATGATTTGTACCACAGGAGGATAAATAAAAAGGGTCTAGCAGACTTGGTTACCCCAGGAAAGCATAATGGCCCCAGGACTCTGCATAGTGAAAAATGAAGATGTTCTGATGAAAGTCTTTAAAAGGCATGGAGAAAATGGATCCCTAAGGAAACAGATGAGCACATTGGGAGCTTCCAGTCTGACAGACAGGAGCTATTAAGTACAGAATGGGATTCATAGCATTTATTTTGTTTCATTAGAATTTTATCTTCAAAATAAATGTTAGTACTTCTCAAATAATTTGTAGCTAAAAAGGTTCACAAATAATTCTAATGAGAACATGCCTTTCTACACATAGACTACACCAATGTGTACCGTGCATGCTTTCCAGTTATACCTCTCCATAAACTGTGCCATGACATAGCTAGAGGTGATATTAGTTTTTAACACATACAATGTAGTCACACTTTACAGCAGGATGAGCAAAGTAGGTGATCTTTCTTCTCTCTAATACTCCCAGGTGCGCCTCACCTTGAGCACTGTGTGCAGTTTTGGGCTCCTCGATATAAGGACACGAAACTATTAGAGTGTGTCCAGAGGAGGGCAACCAAGATGGTGAAAGGCCTTAAGGACAAGACTTAGGAAGAATGGCTGAGGTCACTGGGTTTGTTCAGCTTGGAGAAGAGAAGGGGTGACCTCATCACAGTCTACAAATTCCTGAAGGGGGGCGGCAGAAGAGGAGGTACTGATCTCCTCTCTCTGGTGATCAGTGATAGGCGACAAAGGAATGGCATGAAGCTGCATCAAGGGAAGTTCAGACTGGACATTACAAAAAGGTTCTTAACTGAGCTGGTAGTCAGCCACTGGAATAGGGTCCCCAGGGAAATGGTCACAGCACCAAGTCTATCAGAGTTAAAGAAGCATCTGGACGCTTCCTAGCACAATCATCTCCTCCTCCTCCCATAACCTTCACTCCACCTTCCACTTGCTTCACTCCCTATTTTGAATTGAAATGGTGGTCCCATTCAGGATAGGTCACTATCCTCAAGTGTGACCTCACCCAGGCTAAGGTAGTGCCTTGAAGAAGTCGCAGACTTTGAAACGAACCTTTGATTCTGCACACAATTCTAACTCGATCCACAAGGTAGATTTTATTGGAGAATCGTATGGAAGGCATAGCCTGCTGTCAATATGGCAGTCAGCACAGCACATATTCTCTCATTTTATTGCTGATTGCACTGGCTTAGATGGCTGATGGCTTCCTGGGACAGCAAGCGTTTATTGGTGGCATTTGCAGAACAATAGGACATACAACTTATTCCCTGTAAAACTAATGGTGACACTGGTAAAACAGACCTTGGTAAAAGTCATGCTTTTATTCATAAAGCAATGGACAATAGCATGAGGAGACAGTCAACACTGAGGAGCTATATGTGAAAATAGAAACTAAAAAGCAGTGGTCAGCTTGCTTTTCTATCTAAACCACAAACCAGTGCTAGCAAATGAGTAATAATAAATAATAATAAATGAGCTGAAAGTGTGCAAAGCCTTTCCAAGGGTTTGTAAATAAAGATAAAAGAGAGATTATCCAGGGCATGGTGGAGGGAGCCAGTCTGCCCATGTTTGTGAGTGAAGTACCACATTCACTCTTCACATAAAGGAATCTGAGGCAAAGTTACCACTTGGCCCTCATCAGGCATCTCATCGTCCGAGAGCACTTGTTGTACTACAAGGAGAGGGGTGGATTTCCATTGCAAATAGGGCCTCAGACATCAGTGAAGCAGAGAGTAAGGTCTACGCTGCTGTTTCCCATCTTTTACACATACAGGCACTTCAAGAGAAACTCTCTTGCAAAAAGATTAATATTTTACATGTACTACATGAGATTATGTCAGAAATGCAAAAGCAAAGGCACTACCTTTGTTTTAAAAAAATAAATAAAAAATCACAAAAGTAACTGTTAGCTCCTGTACCCAATAACTGTCAGTTTGGTAGTAGTCCTTGCCTCCGATTACCCTGCTCTTCTTCTACTAAAATGCATAAAGCCCGTTGATATTGTTGCTGTCTTCATTTTGTTGCTGTTTTCCATATTAACTCTGAAAAAGCACTGAATGCTCTTAAAAATCTGTGAAACTGTAGAGTGCTTCACCCTCAATTAGTGACCAAAAAAGCCTAAACACAGGCTTCAGTGCAGGAATATATCGTATGAGGTACAAGTTTCATGGCACACAGAGGTTCATGTGGGATAATACAGGCAAAAAAATGGAAGGACGCTGTATTTCAAAGAATGGTCGTATCATGTGTCAGTGCAGAAGGCATAGTACAGAGTCCTGAGAAGTACCACAGCAGTTTCTCAGAAAATGATGATCTATAATGTTCTTTGGGCCAATACATCACCTGTCCCCTAGGTATTTAAGACCTATTTGAAAGCAAGAGTAGTGCAGGACAGCAGCATCACGTGAATCTTGCTTTCATGTCTGACAGTGAGAGTAATTTGTCCTTCTATCAATAGTGGCATATTCTGCACAACAAAAGCTGGAATTAGGTCACCACAATTTTCTTTTGTTCCTGTGAATAAGCTGAGCTTCTTCAACTTCTCCTTCTGAATGCACTCTTCAATCGCTGCCACTATTATAAGTTGAACCTGCTCAAGAACAATTATTTCCATTCTATATTATAGGGACCAGTCAATACCAGGTTATGTGAAGTTCTTCATGATCAATGTTTCATCTTTTCAATATGGGTATTATAATTGCATTAATATATCTTGTTTCCTTTTTACTCTTCCATACAAATCTATAAAATTTGCTCAGTGATCTCTTTTCCATTTCAATCCAAATGCTCAAATATAGGGAAACAAACTATCAGATGGCTATTTTTTCTTTATTTACTTGTCCTTCCACGCATTCTTTTAAGTTTTTATCCTCTGAAGTCTCTTTACATTTTGCTGAAGTTTTAAATATCCTCACTATATTTCAGCATCATGTTTTCACTCAGTTTTAAAGCAATCATTTCTATGACACATCCCTGCAGGTGCCCAAGAATTCTTTACTGAGGTATAAAAACTGAATGTGCTGTTCCTTCCATCGCTCCTGTAACACTCTGCCAGCCCCGATAAGAAGGCTGCTTCTACTAAATCCCACTCTAGTCATTTACCATTTCTGCACTTCCCTCTGCTTTTCTTCCTCTCTGAAACAGCAGTATCTTTACTCCCCACCACAAAAAAAAAAAAATAAAAACATCTTCCAAATTAGCACAACTATCATAGCAACCAGCTTACTGAACAAACGATTCCTACAAGAAAGCCCCAAACTTACAGCAAAGGATGGATCTGATTAAACAACTGGTGCAAATTTGTGACAAAAGATAAAATGTCACTCAGCACCACGATGCTGGCAGTGAAACCAGAGATGAGGAGAGGCACAGGTCACCACCTGAACAATTTGGTATAGCACTGAAGTTTCTACAAACTTCCTGAAGAGGGAAAGGAAAAAGAAAAGCTCACAGAGAATGAAGGGAAGTTCAGTATATTTCCTTTTGGGTATCTCATATCAATCCTGCTTGCTCTCTTCCGCCACCTGCGCACCATGCTCTCCAGTTAAATCACTGCACAACTACATCAACTTCCCTTAGCTGTGTTTCTGTAAAAACACAATCTTTGCACATGAGCAACCAGAGGACAGGCAACAGAACTGTCATACTAAGCAATGCCCTTTTTTTCCCGTGACCCATCTTTTTCTCAATATCATCCAAACACATATCCTATCCTAATCTTTTCTGTTGCTTTCAAGCCCTGCTAGCTATCACTAGAACCCTTCTCTACAACAATTAATTTAAGAAAAAAAAAATAGTTTGATAAAATATTTAACCTCAGAACTAGGGGTAACATTTTCAAAACATGTTGCATCCTATTTGTAGAAGTCAAATGAAGACAACATCCTATAGACCTAATGTAGTTCTGGAAGTGGGATGTGGTATTTTGAAAACACATCTCTATACCTTATACACTGTTCAGTAGCATGCCCCCAGAGCTATAAATCAAGGAAATGCTCTCATTTATCCTTCAAGCAATCTTCCTATCTGACATATCCAGACAAATAATATATGGTGACTTCTCATGTACTAACACATGTAAAGATGCATAAACCTAGAGTGCAGCAGCCATAAAAGGGTTAAGAGCCCCAATAGCTCCTTCCAGCTGTAGCTCAGACACAGGATTGAGTTACTGTGGCTTAACAAGTTATTGTGTTTCTGCTGAGCTACTGTCAATGACCACATATGTATTCGCTGCCTGTGACAAACACAATGTAAAACGCTTTAGTCTGACATCAGTGACAGAGATACTGACAGGCAAAAGCTGGATTAAAAGACTGCAGCGCACAGAGTGAGGCAGCTGCAGGAAGGAATACGGACCACCTCAAGAAAACTCCAGAAGAGCTGAGCAGAAGTGACTTTTGGAGCAGACCCAGAAATGCTTTTGAGAATGGAATGACAGAGCTAGGAAAAGTCATAAGAGATACTCCTAATCTCTTGGCCCACCAGGCAGAACCTGGGTGGGTGCCTGAGTTGCGAGCGGGGAACAAGAAAATGCTGAAGCTCTAAGCCTCTGTGAAAATTAAAACACAGGACTTAACATCACCAGCACAGTAGCCAAGGGTCATTAAAAGCTATGGAACCCAAAGACTGCCTTCAATGGGGAACAAACAGCAAGATACAACCCAACCTGTAGTTCTGGAGGCCCAACACTAGCCCTAGTTCAAAAGGAGCTTTGCACAGAGTCACAGTCTAACAAGCTCTCACCTTGGATCAGGACAAAACTCCTGACTCAGCATGTCCTCCTGGCTCTGCCATCTCCAAGCGTTGGATAGGGCATCTGCTGCCCAACAGTAGACATGAGAAGCAAATTAGTGGCACCAACAGCTACTAGATCTAGCCACAGTACAAAAACGGCAGGTGGGAATCTCAGCCCAGGAGAGATTGTGGGCTCACCTACTGGCAGAGCTGCAAGGCTGCACTTCACATCAGAGCAGTTCTGGATGGAGAAAACCACCAAAATAGTTCCACAACAAAAAAGCACAACCTTTCCTGAGGTGTTTGAACTCCTCTTCCCTTGCACTCCCCATAAGCTCTGGGTCATCTTGTTTTGTTTGACTTTCCAGGGAAAGTACAGAAGAGGTGCAACTATTTTTTATTTACCATGCACTGACCATGTGCTTAGTATGGAGCAGAGCACAAAGAATGACATGGTTTGAGCCCAAGGTGCCTACCTGAGTACTCAAACACAGGATAGAAAATGCAGTAGCTGACCAAACCAGCATATTTCACAAAGGGACCTTGTTTATACTTCAGATGAATACAGCAACATTTCTCGTGGATTAAAAGCAGTAGACTTTGTGGAAGCAAAATACTGGCTAAGTCAATGAAAGATGTTCCCAGGGGAGAAGTATGAATAACAAGCAAAGACAAAATGTGTAACAGAAACAGGGCCATAGGTCTTTCTGGATAATTTCTATTCTGTTTGCAGTAAGAGAGGCAGAATAAGAACAGGTAAGCGAGTGTGCGTACAATCAGTTTGAGGTATACCTGAATTCCAAAAAAGGAACTGATCCTTTAAGTCTTTTGAGATCATTGAGATGCTAAACATTCTTCCACTCATTTGTCTGTTCCTTGTGAATAGCAGAATAAAAGCTGCTGCATTGCTTTTTTTCCCACTCATGTGACTCTACCCAAGATCTACATATTGCAATGATTACTCAATTTACATCTGATTTAGTATCTTAATACTTCAACTGTGATTTTACATAACATTTCTGCTTTTGTCTCTCATTTACCTAATTCATACATATATTGAGTAACTGGTTGTCTAGAGGAAAACAGCCTATTTCTGCAGGAGGTCACTTAGATTTCCATTGGGTTTAATGTTTTAATTCCTTTCTAGCTGCTAGAAAAATATACTTTGGTAACTAAAATATTGTATTTTCATTCATTTACATAATAGTGGACTGAATATATCCTGCCTTCAGATATTCATAAGCCATAATCACTAATGGGAATGGGTATATTTCACTTGAATATCTGAGGAGATAATTTCAGTATAGTGCTTTTAATTTTTTTTAATTCATAATAATTTTTCAGTCAGATACGCTCTATAATGACATTAACAATCTTATTTAAACCTTCATCTTTTATCAGAAAAAGACTTTTTTTTTAAGCATCACCTAGGAAAACTCCAGAGGCAGGTGAGTCTCATAGCTAAAAAAATAAAGTAAAATAAAATAAAAATCCACCTCTTGCCAGTAAATGAACGACATCTGATATGAACTCATCAAGATTCAAACAATATCTAATCTAGTATTATCTTTCTGGGTATTCTACTGGAGGCATATTTGCGAAAACATCTTCCCCACAAGCTACGCAAGTGTTTCTTCATTCCAGCTCATTCTATTGTGCTGGATTTGAACATCTTCTCCCTTGTAATTAGTAACTGTAATTGTAAACAAGAACAGAAACATATTGGAAATTTTAAAAAGGCAAGCTTGTGGCTGCTTTCCAACAGGTCAGTTCCCAACCTATACTGGTGTTTGATGTTGTTCTTCCCCAGATGCAAGACTCTACACTTGGCCTCTTTGTATTAAATTTCTCCCTGCCCAACTCTCCAGCCTGACCAGGTCTGACTGAATGGTAGCACAGCCTTCTGGTGTGTCAGCCACTCCTCCCAGTTTTGTGTTATCAGCAAACCTGCTGACAGTGCACTCTATTCCCTCATCCAAGTCATTGATATTGAATAGTACAGGTCCCAATACCGACCCTTGAGGGACTCCACTAGATACAGGCCTCCAGCTAGACTCTGTCCCATTGACCACAACTGTCTGGCTTCTTTCCTGCAGCCAGTTCACGACCCACCTCACTACCTGATCGTCCAGACCGCACTTCCTCAGTTTAGCTGTGCGGATGCTGTGGGAGACTGTGTCAAATGCTTCACTGAAATCAAGGTAGCTTTTATTGATTTTGGGGTAGGTAAGAGCTGACCTACATTCAGTACTGCATCAAATAAATCCCTAGGCCAGATTAGTCCGTGTCCTGCTGTCCAGGTTTTGGCTGGGATAGAGTTAATTCCCTTCCTAGTAGCTGGTACAGTGCTGTGTTTTGGATTTAGTGTGACAATAACGTTGATAACACACTGATGGTTAGTTGCTGCTAAGTAGCCTTTATACCAAGTCAAGGATTTTTCTGTTTCCCATGCTCTGCCAGTAAGCAGGAGCACAAGAAGGTCAGGGGGAGCACGGCCAGGACAGCTGACCCAAAGTAGCCAAAGGCATATTCTCTACCATAGAACGTCATGCCCAGTATATAAACTCAAGGGAGCTGGCCAGGAGAGCTGGGTCACTGCTCGGGCATTGGTCAGTGGGTGGAGAGCAATTGGATTGTGCCTCACTTGTCTTTTCTTGCGTTTTGTTATATTCCTTTTCATTATAAGTATCATGATTACATGTTATTACTACCGTTATTATATTTAAAAATAGTTTTCTTTTTAGCTATTAAACTGTTCTTACCTCAATCCACAAGTTTTACTTTTTTTTTTTTTCCCAATTCTCATCCCTGTCCTACTGAGAGGAGGGAGGAGTGAGCAAGTGGCTGTATGGTGCTGAGTTGCTGGCTGGAGTTAAACCACAATGCTTAGAAAGCACTCAATTTCCCAGGCTGGCTAGTGTCTGGCCAGTTTCACTTTATTAGTTTGGCCTGTAAAAGTTTCTAACAGCATCATTTCCGTTTTACAGTGCCATTATAAAAAACATCAAGTAATAAAACTGTGATATATACAGTAAAGAACCACAGATTGGCCCATTTATGCAAGAAAGAGCTAGACCATTGTCTCTGAGCTGCTCTGACCTTTTTAGGTGGGCAGGTGCCACAGCTTGTGAAAACTGGTCTCCAGAGCATAAAACTAAGGACGCTAAATGGTTTGGATGAGAATTTGGGTGCTTAAATTTAGAGAGCATGGCTATAATGTCTGGAAAGTCCTATTCTGTTATCCTCAGTTTTTTATGTTCTTGAGCTAGGACAATACAGGATCAACTCTCAGCCAAATGTTGTCTTAAAATGCCTTCCAGCAGTGGATTAGCCACATGAAGCAGCTCAAAAATTGCTATTTGGTTCTATATGCCATATCACAACCTGTGAAAGGTAGGTGAGATCATAGAATCATAGAATCACTATGGTTGGAAAGGACCTCCAGGATCATAAAGTCCAACTTTCATCCTAACATCTCTCTAGCCACTAGACCATAGGATCAAGTGCTACATCTACTCCTTTTTTTAACACCTCCAAGGATGGTGACTCCACCACCTCCCTGGGCAGCCTGTTCCAGTGCCTAACTACCCTCTCAGTGAAGAATTTCTTCCTAA
>JAVSBS010012044.1:0-12402 GCA_033124195.1 Coracias cyanogaster | reverse complement strand
CAGCTCAGCAGCCCCAGGGCTCTCAGCCTTTCCTGGGCACAGAGATGCTCCAGGCCCCTCAGCATCTCTGCAGCCTCCACTGGACTCTCTCCACTAGTTCCTCATTTCTAGCACCTAGAAATATTCATAGTATAGACACGTAGAGTGTCTGCAGTTCTGGAGCACAGAAAAGACCATGGCTTCCTCCCTGCTTCTGAAGCATCTCTCAATTTTGAGAGGTCCAATAGCAAAGGGAGCTTGTGCTCAGAAGGTTCAGTTCAGCTTTATTTTGCCTGGAAACAAATGCCGCAGTCCACCCATTGTTCATGGCACAGAACAGGGCTGGGACTGGCTCTTCTCTTTGGAGAAGCACCTGCTCTGGTTTTGGTACAAAACCTGCAGCATTTCTTTCCCCACAGCCCTCTTTGGTCCTGCCTGGTCCTGGTTTGGAGCCTGAGGAACTCTCTCTGCGCTCCGACAGAAATGAGTGAAGGGATGTGATCCATCCCACCTGGGGAAGACGTCCAGGCATAGAGAAGGAACTGCAGTCAGGACCTAGATGTCTCCCCTTAACCATTAGACTTGATGATCTTAAAGGTCTCTTCCAACCAGAACAATTCTATGATTCCACGACGACAGTACAAGAAAAAAGTCACACTGCTTAATAAAAAGGGAAAAATTGGGCACAAGTTGCAACAAAACCCAGTGGGTGCGTGATTGGTCAGCATGTTTGGGAGGGACCCCACACCCACCTCCCCAAAAGGCAAAGCCAGGTGGCTGTTAGAAGCTCCTGCAGCCTCCTTGCCTGGCGAGCACACACTGTGGTTTCACAGGGTAGACAAGGGGTTCGCCTTTGCAGACCAGCTTTGAGAGGAGCCAAGGTCAAAGGATTTCAGCCCAGCATGGCATCCACTAATAAGTCCTCACCAGCAACCTCCACCCATCAGCTGGACATATCCTCCATCCCATCCAAGGCAGTCATGGCAGGCAGCTCTTCAGGGAACCATCAGTTACAGGGCTGAGGACAGGTCTCCACCGCTTCCAGAGGATGTCCAGGTGTGAAGGGCCACACTGAGAGCAGAGCAGTTTGTCAGCAGGGCTGTCACCTCCCATCACAACACTGCCCCTGACACACCCCAGCACTCCCAGTATAGCACCTCCCAATGTTACGGTGTCACATCCTTAAGTTAGAGATACAGGAGCAGAAGGGGAAAGGCCAAGCGTCATAGCTGACTAGACATGAGAGACAGCCAAGCCACGTCAGGACACCAAAAAAGGAATCCTCAGAAACCATGCTGTCCTGCAAACCCCTGCCAGTGTCCTCTCCCACCACCAGAGCACGTGGGAAGGAAGCCCCATGTATGTGGGGCTGGGATCTCACTAGTTCAACTAGTCCCAGCAACGTGCTGGGACTCCATGAGTTTGTTGACCTTGCCACCACCTCAAGAAGTTGACCCTGGGAGTAATTTTCTCATTGTTTGGTAGCAACAACATCAATAGCCACCAGGAAGGGAGAGAGAAGAAAGGCACACGAAGCTCTTGCCTCACCTTTCTCATGCACCCTTGTGTGGGCTCTGTCCCAGTCCAAACACACACGGACAGACCGTACAGACGCTGGGACACGGAGCAGCCGGGTCGGTCTCTGCCCATGACCCCATCTCTCCATACAGACAGGATATGAGCAAAACCGGCAGCTTGGAAAGAAGTTAAACTCCAGGCAAATGTTCTGGAGAATGAATTCCAAAGAAGTCCTTTCTTCTCTGAAGTTCATTGACACATCAAAAGAAGAGAATCATGTACAGCCAATAAAGCTGAGATAAGCCTTGCAGACCATTGCACTTTCAAGGAGGGCTTGGGGTGACATTATCTGACTTGCGTTTTGGCTTCTGCATTTTTCTCCCATCACGCAATCGTGGCCCACTGAGATGCTTCTGCTCCTGCTCGTTCGCTCTCTGCTGCCTGTATGTTGCCCCAGAGTCTCCACGGTCGCCCAGCTGCACCTAGAAGGAGAGCTAAAATGAACCAAGGTGCTCAACAGTCCTGCTTGGAGACCACGGTCACAGCATAATACAATCTCTGTCCACACTTAGCTCTCATTGACTTGTCCCAGGCTGGGATAGCAAGAAAAAGCCCTGTAATTCCTCTAACAAAAGCCAAAAGGACACTGCCCAGCCTCCTGTTTGGTGGCTCAGCTTTCCCACAGGTGACAAACACCACCCCTCAGAGGTAGCACCAGACCCCACCAAGCAATGGCAGCTCCCAACAGCTCTGCTGGAAGCATGGGAGCAGCAAGAGGGTGTTTTAACGCCCCATGAAGCTCTGATTACAGATAGATGCCATCAGTGGGCACAGCTAATACCATGCCACTGCCTGAAGAACTGACAGTGATTCATTTCATGGGGCACGCAAATCAGCTCAATTATACCCAAAAGAGCAGTGCCTATCGGTGTGCTCCCCAAAGGTGGGAGAACCTGGATGAGAACCTGACAAACTGATGCTTGCAAACCCAATGCCCAGCAGCAGGCATCAAGGAGGTGAAACCAAGTTGCCATGAAGCCACCTCAAGGTGGAGAGACACCAAACACTGTCCTTCCTCTCTGTCCCATGGGAATCATTTGGAAGCCACGCAGGGAGTTGATCACAGAATCACAGGCTGGTTTGGGTTGGAAGAGCCCATCTGGTCCAACCCCCCTGCAGGGAGCAGGGACATCTGCAACTAGAGCAGGTTGCTCCGAGCCCCGGCCAACCTCACCTGCAACGGTTCCAGGGATGGGGCAGCCACCACCTCTCTGGGCAGCCTGTGCCAGGCTCTCACCACCCTCAGCACCAACAATCTCTCCCTTCTCTCTAGTCTAAATCTCCCTCTTTTTGTTTAAACCCATCTCCCCTTGTCCTGTCCCAACAGGCCCTGCTGAAAGGATTGTCCTCATCTTCCTGACGGGCGCCCTCTCCTTTAACCCCGGAGGCTGCTGGCAGAAGTGTTCCTGGGCAGGGACGTTCTTTCTTCGACTCTATTTCAGGGCAGGAGGTTAATTAGGTAGCAGGGTAATGAGGAGTCATTAAATCTGCCCGCACCATGCTGTTAGCATAACAAGGGCAGACCAAGAAGGTTAAAGCCGAGATCCTTGTTCTCCCATTGCCTTCAATTAACCTTTCCATGTTTTTGCAACACTCTGGGCCCCAGAGAGAGGTTCTGGGTGCCTCTCGGAGGCGGTTAATTAGCAGAATACAGAAACAAACTTTTCTTTTAAGTAACCAGCACAATCAGTTCGGCTTTCAGCTGCAAATAAACAGGCAGGACCCAGCTTACCCTTTGAGCAACGCTGCTGTCCCATCAAAGTTCAGGCGGGTGAACCAGGTTCCTGGGCTTTCTGTCAAATTATGATTCTACTCTTGCTTTCACCTCCGCAAGTGGAGAGGGCTGGGGGCTCATCTCAGCCCTCCACCAGCGAGGAGGCAAAGCCTTGGCAGGCAGCGCTGCCCCCCGGTTTTAGGGGTAGGTGGGTTGCTGGGAGGAAGGTGTTCCCACCACCTCACTCTACACAACTGAAGTCACTGGTGAACCAGCCTTCAAAGGTCTGCGAGGTGTCCCCAGGGCAGTTCAGCCCCAGTGGATTCAGAGCCTCCGTTAATTAGCAAACAGGGCCAAGATCTAAACCAAGGTACCTAAAAAGAGGGGATGGCGATGGCGAACGCACCCGTGGGATATACGTGAATGGCAGGTGTACCTCCGGGAGTCGGGATATGAATGATCCAGCTAACCCACCACCTGGAGAAGGTTACTCTGTCAGTGTTGACACCGCCTCCATGAGTGGGATGACACCTTAGGTAGATCAAACCTCACAGGATGGGCAGCAAGCACCTGGCTGCAGGATTCAGATTCTCTAACAAAGACTTTTTCCTGATCTTACACAGATTATCTCCCTCTAGGATCTTCAGAGCCCTCATCCTGTCTCCATTGACAGCAGGTAGGCTCTTACTCTGGGGGAAGCTGCCCCAGGACAGATAAACCACTTGCCCAAGTTTGGCAGGCTGCATCCCACCATGGGAAAAACTGGGAGTGAAAAGGCCTGTGAAGCGTTTGGAAGCACCCTCTGGATGCCAGGACACCTTCAGCCTGGTGGGTTGTAAGAGCAGGATGGACAAACCCCCGCCAGTGGGTTAGGTAGAGCTGATTGTGGGTGGAGGCAAGGTGATGGAGGAGACGTGTTCTGGGATTCCCCATTGCACAAGATTTCTTATGTGTGAGGAAGAGCAGAGACGATTGATAGAGATTTCCAGTGAAGGGGACAGAAGAGAGGCTGGAAAGGTCCAGGTATATTTCTCACTGTGATAAATTTCCAGGCTCAGCGTAGGAGTGTTGTCTTCTCCTACAGCTTTTTATCACAGCACCAAGACATCTTTCTTACCTTTCTTCCACTTGACTTTCACTTCATCTGCTCTTGTTGGTGTTCTTTCCTTCCCCCATCTTTGATCTACTTGCAGATAGACTCTGGTGGCATCTCAGCATTCTGAACCAGGCCCTTCCTTCCAGAGGCTGTCAGCAGAGCACGCAGGGCTGTCTCACCTGCTGGAAAAGTGAGTATTTTCAGGGCCCTTGGTGCATTCATTGGTGGAGAGACATCTCAGCATAAAGGAACCTCCCATCATCATATGCTTAGCAACTAAACAGAGGGCACCAACTACTGCCCATACGCTGCTTTCCCATCTTAAACCCCAAACGTTTGTGGCTGACAAATGAGAAGTGTCCACAAGAAAAGCTGTCTCCTCACCAGTCCATAGCAGCAAGGACCACACTGCACAGCTTCTGTGTGCAGGAGCCCACAAAGCTCCCCAGAAAGCAACACGTTAAAAGCCTAAGATGGGACATCAGGAACATTAACACGAAGGCCTCCAAAGAAAAGACCATTTCCTTTCCCTCTCTAGCTGTCCTGCTTGTGGGAGTTAATGGAGCAGGGAGAGGCTTCCCAAGACAGGACATGTCCCCACACACTCCTTAACTCCACCATCAAGATGGATTGGCCATGGTGGCCCACACCAGGCTAACAGACCCGTCACATGCGCCGCTTGTGACCCAGCAGCTCTCCTGGGACGTGCAGCCCATCACAGAGGGCCAGTGTCTCCTCCACACAGAAACACTATTGAGAGCCTCACATGAAGTCAGTCAGTCCTAACACGCGTGACTGGGTTTTGTCTCCAGGCCATCCTCGATTTAGGAGGCAACTCCTTTTTTTTGTAATTTCTTTTTTTTTTTTTCCCCCCTTCCCCCATTAGTATTATTCCAGCTCTGCTCCAGCAGGATGAAAACCTTCTCCAAGCCCCTGCACACACCCATGTCACTTGACTCACCCTAGACCACGGGGGCCTCTCTCAGCTCATCTCCTCCAGTATGACACTGGCAAGGGACCATTCTGGTCGGAACAGGCACTTGTAAACACAGAGTGGGACACTGAGGAGAGCTGCCGGGGTTCAGGAGTCAGGAACGGAACTGAGGACTGCTGTCTGCTGTTGGCATGAAGATGACCTTGGGGGCATTTCAATGGGATGTTTACTTCCATGGGCAAATGGATTTTGAACTGAAGGTTTATTTATGAAGCCACTTTTGAAGCACTAAGTGCTTTTTGCACCTCTTCTTCCAGGATTACCTTGCAGCAGCATGGTAGTTACTAATGGGGATGAGAAAGTTCATGCCAACTCTTTCTCAAACTGTTTTGGCGACACTAACCCCAAGTGTGTGGCCCAGAGAAGCCTGTCGCACACCATGGTGTGGGGATGCCTACCTTCAAGGCTCTCCCCATCACCTAGACACATCTCTGTGGCACAACTCAGCTGGTGGCATGATGCCCTCAGAAGACCCCTAATATGTTTTCCATCCCTGATCTGGTTGCCATCCTGGAGTGGTTCTACAACCAGCAGAGCCATAAAACTCAGCTGGTCTCATACAAAGCCTCCTCCACATCACTGCCAGAGGTGCCATGCACCCCAGACCTCTTAACAGACAGGTCAGGTCCTCTTTTGGCAGTGAGGGCTTCCAGGGGCAGAGACTTCTCAATCGTCTTCAATGGCATTCATGAACCTGCTCTTCTCCTGGGGGTTTAGAGATGATTTTGAAGCCAGCACATGCTGGAACAGACCAGTGGTAAGTTAGCCACCACATATATCAAATCCTGGTTATTCACAGCTCATCCCTGAGCAGGCTACCACAGAATCACAGAACAGTAGGGGCTGGAAGGGACCTCTGAAGACCATCTTGTCCAACCTCCCTGAAAAAAGAGGGTCACCCAGGGCAGGCCACACAGGAACGTGTCCAGGTGGGTTTTGAAAGTCTGCAGAGAAGGAGACTCCACCACCAATCCAGGCAGCCTGTTCCAAGTTGTGGATTTACCAGTTATCAGCAAAGCCCAAAGTGAAGGAAGACTTGAGCTCCTCACTGTATCTTTGGCTTTTACTCACTTTCCCCAGGGATAACGAAAGCTCAGACCACAGAAAGGAAGTGTCCCCTATCAGATGTGAGGGGAGGTGCCACACGCTTGTGTTTTCCTCTGCCTTCTCTCACTCCATTGTCCTGGCTATGAGGCCTCCTGCACTTCACTTGTGCTGTATCATTGGTGAACGGCCAACAGGTCAGCATGGGGAATCACATCAGCCTTGCTCTGTCCATGATTTTAAAGAATCCAAGTAACATATTGTTTACCCAATCCATCTCCCACTGCGTTTCCTCATTCCCATTTCCTGGAAGGGTCAGCAGTGCTCAAAGAAGATGAAGCCCGCATTGGTGGCTCTTCAAGAACAGGCCATTAATCTTTGTATAATTATCAGCAATTATTTCAGGAGCAATAACCCATTAGTCCAAACTTTTCTCAGAAGCTTGTTAAGCAGAGTGAGGGGATGGGAGGGAGGAGAGACTGGGCAATAGCCCAGAAAGTTACCACTGAGCTTCTGCTCCTCTGCTGGTGTTGTCCTGAGAAAGTCAATGAGGCTTCCACCACCTGACCAGCCTCCAATGCCCATGCTGGCAAGGTCACAGGAGGATCTGGGGATCTCTGGCTGGATCTCTGCCTGTACTGACCATACTAGGATTTAATTTAACTGACTTAATACTGAAGGAAGATTGTTCCTGAAGTCAAATATTCACACCTTCCAGCTCTCGAGATGAACTCCTCAAATGAAACAGATCCTCCAAAGTACATGAAGATAATAAATGACATTCAGACATTAAACAAAAACCCAAATCCATGTTCATTCTCAATGGGACAAGGGGAGCATTGCCACCAGACCTGGAACACTTCCACAAACGGTTCTAATTTTGATAAAAACTGAGCAGGGAGCAGGAATAATTAAAAAACCCAGAAAAGCCAAGTTAACTCAAATCTTTATAAGACCCTAACAGAAAATCCCTAGTAGATGCAAGACAGAGGACACAATTCTCACATGATTTCCCATCCAATGCTTTTCTACATCCCTCCCTGATGGCAACACTGAAGGCTGGAAACTTCTCAGCCCTTTGCATCTCACTGACAACGCCCCGTTGGCTTCAACGCCAGTCTAATGCCTGGTAGATGCTTCCCTGGGGAATCCTTAGGATCTGGGGGGGGTTCTGGAGGAACAAGCTCTTTCCATCAAGTCAGGATCAACATCCTCCCACCACACCCGTTTCAGCAACATCTTTGGAGAACAGAGGCATCCACAGTTTCTGGGGCTTCCTTAACAGATCCCTCCACCCACAAGGAGCAGAGTTATCCCAGACTCCGATAGCTTGCAATCAGGGCCACCTTCTAAGGCATCAGAAGATGACAAGAAGCTTCTGCTCATTGCAACCCCCAGATTACCAAACGTCACGCAGGAAGTCACACACTCCCATGCACCCTCAGACTCGATGCTAGGACGTAATGGACAACCTTCAAAGGGAAGCAGCTGGCAAGCATCCCTTTCTGCTTGCGACTGTCATGAACCTCCCAGTGCCTCAGAAGCCAGAGCTGCAGATGCCCTCTCATCCCCGGCCAGCTTGACTTCGGCTGGCTCTGGCTGATAAGAAAGTTACGAGCAAGAAAACCCATCAAGCGCAGGGTCAGCGTGGGCTCGTGGGAACAGCAGCGGTCTGGCTTTGCTGCACAGAGACGTTTTCTGAGACTTCCTTCCCATTGGAGAGCGGATGAGCCTCAGCACCCCAAGCCTACTCCTGCACTCACCCACCCTGACTGGTGGGAAGGGTCGTGGTTGCAAAGGGTCACGTACCCACAGGCAGATGCAACTGCCCCAAAACCAGCTACCTTCTAGCCCTTGGCAAAGGGGCACATCAGCAGAGCCTGGGGGGATCCAGCCTGGAATTGCTGGAGGTTTTGTAGCGTGGGGTCCACACGAGGTTACCTGTAGATGCTCCCGGGCTGGTGCAGGTCAGCGTGGGGATCACTGACAGCAGCATGGGGAAGTGGGGCTTTCCATCTCACTGCTTCAAAAGCTTTCCCAAGCCAGTGGAGCATCTCTTCAGACTATCTATAAGAAAGGAAAAGAGGAAATGGAACAAAAGAGGTGTTGGCACCATCACCTGCTCTCTTTACTGTCCATCGCTACGCTGGTTGCACCAGGGGTTAAAACTGGGGGACTTCAGCCTGGAGAGGGTAAAGGATACAACAAAGTTGAGAGATCAGCAGCACCAGAGAGCTTGACAAGAATGAAAACATTTGCTGCAGAAAAGCACCCCTGGAAGGATGCCAGAGCTGTGCTCCAGGGCTCCAGACTCCCCAGCGACAGGGTGAAGGGAACGCCGGCAGCAAGGTTTCAGCAGTACGACTTAAAACAGGCACAACTTCTTTTTTTAAATTGTTTTAAGTAATGCCAGCTTGGGATCCAGTTTCTGAGCTTTTGACATCAGCATTCCTAGTGCCCCAGAACTAAACCCAAACCTTCCTGGAGGACCACGAAGCCATATTCCCAAAGGATGCGTTCACACCACCTCCTTTCCAGAGCATTTCACCTGGCTGAAGTCCTGAGGAGGCGTCTCCAACTCGTCCCATTCAGGTCCCAGAGGAGAGCTGCCATACCTGACGTCTACAAGAACCTCCTCTCCCCCCAGGCATCTCTGGTGCTTCCTACAGCACAATCCCTACGCTTGGGGAAACACAGACTCAGAGCCCAGGAACAAAAAGCCCCATACAGCCCCTCCTGGCTAATTAGCAGGATTAATTACAGTCAGGCTCAAAGTGATGCTGAGGGATGCCGACGAGCACCACAACTTTTCATCGTGTTCTGTTTGAGCAGAGCATTGGAGCAGATGAGTCAAGATCAGAGGGAGAGAGGAAGGGCAGGAGCCATGGGAGGGCAGGTGGAGGCACTCAGGGCACTGCAGCAGCGTGGGGGGACAAAGGAAATGGGAGAGGCAATGAGAAGGTCTCTGTGGCAGACTTCCATTGCTTCCTTAAGGAAGCCAACTTAGATGACATTCCTCCCTCTAGAGAGAAGTTCCACACACACCCCACAGCCACAAAGTCCTCCTCCCCATCCCTACTCCTAGAGGTGCACCTCTACCACAGAGCACCATCCCTTCAGCAGAGCACCACAAAGACCCGCAGCTACCTCAAGGACAGAGAGACAAGGAGATACCAATACCTGAGCAAGGCAAGTAGAGCAGAGCTAGAGAAGGTGACCAGGTTCAACCAAGAGTTGAAATCAACAGGGAAGCTCATGGTGATGTTTTGAGATCAAGTCAGCATCCATGGGTCAGGGTGCAGCTCAACAGAGCCCCCAACTAAGCAGGAGCATAGTAAGGACTAAACAGGAGACTAAGACTCCTGTAGCTAAACTAAATAGGGCTCCAGGGCCCGTGGGTGGGGCTGGAGGTCTCAGTTGAAGCTGCTCAGGGCCATTAAGCCCAATTAGTGCCCTAAGGGTCCTGATGGTCACCTCCAGCCCAGGCCTGAACACGGGTAAACAGCTGCACTCATTTTGCAGGAGAGTGGATGAGCATGGGGGTGTCCAGATGTTCGGGGGCTGTCAGATGAACCTCTTAACTGACTCCTCCAGCTAATGCTCTGCTGTACGACCACACCTGTATGAGCTGATTCCTCCCATGGGGTCACATGCACAAAACAGGGCACAAGTGACGTTGTGGGACAAGTGCTTTAAGAACTGCTGTGCCAGGGGCTTTGACTAGAAAGCCATCGACGTGCTCCAACAGTTGGCTCTCCATCTGTGCCTCTCTCCAGACCACAAAGATGTGCTGATCACACCAGAAAGCTGATTTATTGCTGTGACACAATATCATGGGACTTGGCTTTACTTTGGTGTTGCAGCTTTAAGAAGTTAAAAGTCAGCTCCCAGGCAAAGCCGCGCTCTGGCATGACTTCGTGATGAGGAGCAGGGCTGCAAATCAACGGCCAGGAACAAACTCCTCGTTAGCTCAGAGCTCTGGAGAACCACTTCCAATGAGTGTCTCAAACTGGGAGCACTGCATCTGACGTTCCTGGTCAAAGACAGCCCCAGAGTGCACAAACAGCCCCAAACTTGGCCATCTTGGGCTGTTCTTCTTCCATCCCTGTAGCACTCTTTGGGCTACACTCATTCACAAGATCTTCGCTATGATCTAAGAAATTCTTAGTGGTACTGGAGTATCATATGGACAGGAATTGGTTAGGCGGGGATAGGAAAGAGCAGAAGGCTCTTCCTCAGGGGAGGTTGAGGTTGGCCATGAGGAACAATTTCTTGGTGGGAAGGGCTGTGCCAGGCTGGGCAGGGCAGTGGTGGAGTCCCCATCCCTGGAGGTGTTTGGAAGCCGTGAAGATGTGGTGCTGAGGGACAGTGGTTAGTGGTGATCTGGCAGCGCTGGGGGAATGGTTGGACTCAAGGAACTTAAAGCTCTTTTCCGAACCAAACAATTCTGTGATTCTCAAATTCCCATCCCTCCCAAAAGACTCTGCTCAGGACACCACCAGAACAGCCACCTTCATACCACGAGTAATGTGCTTTTTACCTTAAAACCGAAGTAGTTGTAGGAGAAGTCTCTGTCATAGATAATGGCAGAATTCAGGCGCTGAAAGAACAGAGAAGAAATTCACGTTCAAAAATCAGATTCTTGGTGCTTCCCATGAAGGTTTAACAGTGATGTCACTGTTGGGAATTTCTGGCCTCCAAAGTGTAGCGTGACAGAAGGAAATTCCTGCCCTTCCCTTCCACCAAGGAAACTCCTCCACCCTCTCTTTAAACTCCCCAGAACAGAGCAGTTGTGTCCTGCAGTGGTTTCTGCGGCAGCTTTTTATCGTAAACCAAACCCACCTCACTTAGAAAACACCCAATATCAATTATCTGCACAACTTCAAGTTCTTAAAACTTAGAAGAGAAAACAAACTCCAAGTTACGTACATCTTTGTTGGCCAAAACTATGTCTAGAGTTTCTTTGGAGATCATCGGCGAGTGCTTCCCATTGTGAGGGTTGACATAGTTGTAGAGATCGTCCATCACATCTGCAAGGGAAAGAACATCCGCAGACCTCAGCGGGCGTCGATTCTTCAATCGCTCTCTTTATACAGCCACTTTTCACAGAACAGACAATTGTGTTTTCCTCGCGAGGCGCCCAAACCTGGTTTTCATCTCCATGGAATCTTTACACAGCACCTTCCATGTCAGGAAGAGATCTCCAGATCTACATCCTCTGGAACTCCCGCTCCCTTCCCAACTAATCAGTGAGAGACTCACCGCTGAAGACTTTCTTTGTCTCCTTGTGCAGGTTGGACACTGCGATCCTGGCCGCCAGGATGGCGTAGTCGGGGTGCTTGGTGGTCAGCGTTGCAGCCGTTTCAGCAGCCAACGTATCCAGCTCCACGGTCGTGACACCGCTGTACAGCCCCTGGATCACCTTCATGGTGATCTGGGCCTGGAAAAGGAAAATTCTGGAGGTTAGGATAAAAAAAAAGAACCCTGATGTTTCAGAGACTACAGCATTGATCTGAGGGTCGGGAGGATGAAGTGAGGGACCTGGCCAGGCTGGACTGATGGGCCAACACCACTGGGACGAGGGTCAATCAGGCCAAGGGCTGGTCCTCCCCTTGGGTCACCACAACCCCGTGAATGCTCCAGGCTGGGGCTGAGCGGCTGGGAAGTGCCCAGTGGGAAAACGACCTGGGGGGGTTGGTCAACAGGCAGCTGGAGATGAGCCAGCATGTGCCCAGGTGGCCAAGAAGGGCACCAGTGTCCTGGCTTGGGTCAGCAGTGGTGTGGGCAGCAGGAGCAGGACAGGGATTGTCCCCCTGGACTGGGCACTCAGGAGGCCCAACCTCCAATCCTGGGGTCAGGTTTGGGCCCCTCACTCCAAAAAGAACCTTGAGGGGCTGGAGCGTGGCCAGAGAAGAGCAATGGAGCTGGGGAAGGGTCTAGAGCAGGAGTGTGGTGAGGAGCAGCTGAGGGAGCTGGGGGTGTTGAGCCTGGAGCAAA
>JAVSBS010012043.1:0-24706 GCA_033124195.1 Coracias cyanogaster | reverse complement strand
GAGATGGAGCTGGAAAGCGTCATCTTGCAAAGCCGGGAGGAAACCTCCATCCCTTCCTGAAACTCAGTACCATCTCCCTGCAGCTGAAGAGCCTGGATTATGTATCTGGAAGCTACAGACCTTATGTTTCACTCAACCTTATTCCAGCTCATCACAACGAGATGATGTGAACACCTGGTTTGACAAGAGGATGACACTGGACGTGGCTGGCACAAGTAACTCAAACCAGGAGAACTTCAGCTCCACCTTCCCCGTGACATGGGGCTGGTTACTGCCACAGTGCCCCAAGAAAACCCTCAACCTCCCACCCTGAACTAAAAACTGCAGGTGATGAGGGAGTCTGGCCACTGGAAAAAGGCACAGGAATGGCTGACGTGTCACCTCAGCTCCGCTCCAGCACTTACAGCTGATCGCTGTCAACATCAACTGCTAGTGCTTAACACTAATATTTTAATTACTTTCATGGCTATTGAAATTTCCAGACCACCTTGAGAATTTAAAACCCCAGTGCACTCGCTGAGACTCACGAGCAAGAGAGCGGCTGTCTGCTCGCAGAAGATTTTTGCAAAATAAACATTTCACAGGAGTATTTAGAAATTGGCTGCGACAGCCTGGGTCACCAAAACACTGAGGCCAAGAGCTCAGGAAGTGTGGGGTGAGGGCTCCCAGGGCAGGGCTCGCTCTGTCCTGCTGTGGGTGAGTGTTATGGGGAGGCTGCTGGGGCACAACTGGACCGAGCTCGTGCTCAGCCCAGCAAGTCCCACGTGCCGACACCTTCCCTCGGCCAGGTCACCGGCGGTGGATGCCTGCAGAGGTGCCGGCCTCTCGCCGGTTATCTTTATTTCACGCTGTGAGAGGGAACAGGCTTCCCAAAAATGATTGCTAATTACAAGGATTTGGGGCTGCTAGAAAAGTGGACAGACCTCAGGAGCAGTGACCAGCCCCGTGGTGCCACCTCAGCACCTCCAGCCCACCCTGCTCCCTGCCGAGGGGCAGCTGGAGGGTGATGGCCAGCGAAGCCACCATGGGGTGAGGGGCTTCTGGTCAGCGTGGGCTCAGGCCTGGACTGAGCGCCTCATTAGACATGAGCGGGGTTACTT
The DNA here is from genome assembly GCA_033124195.1 of Coracias cyanogaster. NCBI lineage: Eukaryota > Metazoa > Chordata > Aves > Coraciiformes > Coraciidae > Coracias > Coracias cyanogaster. The sequence continues at coordinate 23,606 of JAVSBS010012043.1, read as the reverse complement.
GTGGTTTCCTCTGCATCCCAACGCTGATGCCTTCACGGCTTCTCGTGTCCGACCTCCCCAGCCGGAGGTCCCGTGGCACATGCGAGACCAGCAAAGCCGGCTCACAAACAGGGGTCCAGCTGAGGTCAGATTCTCAGGCAGCGTTTTTTTTTTTTTTTTGGCGGGGGAGTTAATCCTGGCTGCTAAACTTGGAGCAGGGAGCTGGAAATCTCTCCCATCTCCAACTGGGTGGCGAGGCAAGCAGGGCTGCCTCAGCACTGGGAGCCCCAGTTTGCTGTCAGCTATTCCCCTCCCCGTTCCCGCTCGGCTCTTGCAAATTGTGCCGAGGGTATCACTCGCCTGCTTGGGGCTGCCGAGCCTTTAAGGAAATGTTTTTGTTTATGCAGCGCTGCCAGATTTCCTATGCTTCTTGGCACGGGGTCACAGCTTTCATGCCTCCTTGTCTGTCTTTATTAACACCAATTTCTTTTTATCACTGCGCAGCGCTGTGGAGTTTCTCAGCGGGTTTTATGTTCCAGCCAGACCGTGTGTAAATTCTCAGCAATGCTACCAACAATGCCAGAAACGGACACTTTTTCAAGCAGATGCTGTTTCTGGTTAAAGAATCCATCAACGCGAGCCAGGCCCATGGTTTCTAAGGACAGTTGTTTAATCCTGCCCCCAGATCTGGGACTATTAAGCTGTTCTTAGACATGTTTTCTTTTCTGTCTAGTAACCACTGCCCCCATCCCCTCTTTAAAGCCAAAAACTGTGTGACGAGAACCTGGGAAAGGGGTGCCAGAAGGGAGGAATGAGGATGAGGTCCGCGCCTGTCACCCCTTCTCTCCTGGGGGATCGCTGCCTGCCCCGGCGGCTCAAGGAGCAGCCAGGACCAGGACAGGCGCTGGGGACTGAGGTGCCAGGGGCTCAGAAGCACACACAGCCCCACGGGTAACATCTCCTCTTTTTCTGCTTCCCTCAGGGACCGGTATTTGAAGCACTGGACCCTTGGGTGCTCCTCTCCCCGTGCACAGCAGCAGACCCCAGCGAGCAGGACGCAGGGCACGGCTCCTCTCAAGATGTTCAAGCGGGTAAGTTAATTCCTCTATCTCAAATGCTAGGAATTTCCTGTGAACCAGGGGGATTGGTTAAAGGAAAGTGGGCTTAACTAAACACTCTGCATGCATAATTGCAGATAAACACAGGGTGCAACATATACTGCTCAACAAAAAGCAGGCAAGAGGCTTCTGACAAGGAGCGATCCGGAGCAGTGCAGCTCAGAAACAGCTCTGGGGTTTCTTCAAAGGGAATTTTGTGAGTCCTTTCTCTCCATAGTAGGTATCTTCGCATATTTCTTAAAGGGCAAAGGAAAAAAAAGCTCACAATGAGTCATTAAACTTTCAAATGAGTCATCTGGCTTTCAGTAAAGCATGTGTAAAAATATTACTAATTTACAAACAATATCCAGTGCAACACAATGGGTCCAAAAAAGATGAATCTAAAAATGAGGCAATACCATAAAAGACACAAGGTCAGGTCAAATTCGGCCAAGGGATCAACCAATGCAAATGTTCCCATGGCTGCTTGTCTTTTTTTTTTTTTTTTTTTTCTTTTTAAACCCTCAGAGAATACTTTTTATACAAATAAATATTGCCTATGCAGTGCTAGCAACACAAACAGCGAGTGCCTCGGGGAGCAGAGGGGATCCTAGTAGGCAGCAGAAGTAAACGCTAACTAAACGAGTGTATTTTTTCTGCTAAAGCTGCAAAGTGAAAACTAAACTAATAGAATAAATACTGAGAAGTAAACTCCATTTTAAAATGCTCAGCTGAAACACTCTCGAGCACTGAAGCATAGCTGGGCCTGCAGAAGGCACAATATGATGCATGAGAGTCCAGCTGCCAAGTCAGACTAGAAAGTGTTTTTAATAAGAGGTAAGGACAATTCAGGTTAGATTTTACTTTTACTGTGCCCCCTCATGAAAAACAATTTCTGCAGAAACAATACTGTCTCTTAGTTTCTGCTTTGTTTGATCGCTCTGCACGCCCACCAGAATTTTGGCGATTTCGCTGTGTGCGTCTGTCATACATTCTTTGGTAAAACATCTTCAGAGTTGGGAAAATGAAAAACTTAGAAAATTTTTTAAAGGTAATTCAGGGATATAATATTGAAGAGAGGCCTCTAGCAGAATTTGATTATTTCTGCACCCCTGGGCCCCCTCTGCAACAGAAGGTTGAAATTGTCTGCCAGCCTTCTCAGCAAGTGGAGGAAACTCTGCAAGACCCGGTCGTGTTACTAAGGAGCGGGTGAGCAAATGGGATGGGAGATGCCAGCGATGACAGGCTGTGAGTCTCCCAGGCTGAAAACCTCTGTAACTCAGGATTCTGAGAGAAATGGGCCAGGAGCAGCAATCCTGGTGCACCAGAGGAACAAGGGAGCACACTGGGCGGATCTGCTCTGGGGAGAGAAGACTCATTTTTGCTCTGCAGCACCACAAAAGAGTGACATACCGTACACGTTTGTTTAAAAAACACTATTTTTTTTTTTTTTTAAGATTGGGATTAGCAGTTTTGGAGTTTCCTCCCCTGCAATTCATATTCAAGGATGACCCAAGTGCCCATTAACAATCAAACCACTGTGCAGCAACCCAGGAGCCTCAGCAATTATGAAGATAATGGTGCCCTCCTCCTCCTCCTCCTCTCCTGAGGAATGGGGGAAGGGCAGGAGCATGGGGAAAAGAAAATCAGCAAATAGAATGATAATGTCATTCCCTATCACCGACAGCAACGGAAAGCTGCAATTAGCCTTCTCCGATCAAAATGCTAGGTAAAATTCCACAGAATTTTTAAAGCAGATCAAAAGCACGAGAAATCCTTGGTTCATCTTTACCAAAAGTCACCCGCGTGCAAAGTGCGGCACACGTGAAGGGGCACAGAGGCACCGGCAGCGTACCCAGACGCCTTCATCCTTCACGGGAACTGTTGTCTTCACCCTTTGCAGGACTTGCTCGCTGCCCCCCTGCACCACGGCAGCCCGGGCTGTGAGGGCACGTAGATCTGCATCTGCACAGGGTGCTCCGGGCTGAGCACCTGCAGGAACTCGTGACTTTTCCCTGCACCACCCAAACCTGTGATGGGTGAGGGAAGCGATGCTCAGCCCTCAGCCAGGAGCAGCCTGCTCTTCTAGCAGCCCTACACCAAAATTTCCATGCAGCCATCAGTTACCCGGTGTGTATCGCAGGAGAAGGGGGAGCGGATGTTTTAGTCAAAGCTATCAATTTCCTCCCTCTTTCTTTCATCGCTTCCTTTTAGTGTTCTTTTCAGCCAGGTGCTATTCACCCCTAGCACTACGGGTTCACGACTGTGTTACTGCTGCTCTGCGCTGGTGTAATTCAAAGAATTTGCATCAAGGCAGCAAAGAATCATCCCCTGAATTAAGGCAATACAGCTTCAGAAGCCTTTGGCTGTCTCTTACAAAGTGCTGCAGGCTGCCAGGACCAAGTTTCCTCTTTGGGGGCAAGACGAAGAACAGTAAGACCAGCCCTCAGATGCCAATATGTGGTGACTTAGAGCTCAGACACTTAGAAGAGGTCCCACTTTTAGGGGCTCAATTGTTTTCCGATCCTAAAACACGGCTATTGGGGAAGCAGCTGCAGGACGACATCACAGCAATCGCGCGTGCTCACCCTCGGAAGGGCACTCACTGCATCCCGCTGCCTTATCTTGCATGACGATGAACCTGGGCAGCCATCGATACTCACTTAGGAACTGGCACCCGAATTATCGTCCCATCCACTTCTGGGTTCAGGTTCATGCCGCAGTCCCTTATAGCCTTCGTAGCTGCAGCTGTGCTCTGTAAAACAGATCAAAAGGTAAAGGGAATTAGGAAATAATCATTCCCATATGCCAGAACTCTGTCAATAGTTGGCAATCCATCTCCACGGAACATGGAAACATTTACTTCTGTTACCAGTAAGATCAGGAAGTTACATTGGTGCAGAGAGCTTTGATCAAACCGAATGGGAAACTATGGCCGTGCTCGGTATCGGGGGTAGGGGGGCATGGAGGGGGGGAGTGGGGAAGGGAAGCAACAACAAAAGAAAACTGTTTTGCTTCTTTGAAACTATTTGAATGGTTTGAGGCAACGCAGAGTGAAACCGCAATAAATTCCCAAGGCATAGCCTGACTGTGGCGAAGGAGATGAAAGATTCTGAGCATTTAAAAATTCCAGTTGAATGTTTCCCACTAGAAATCACACAGTGCCAATTTAGAAACGTTAACTAACTTAACCACTTCAGCGCTACAGCCCAACCACATTACATCAGGGCAGTAGCAGCTGGCTGAGAAATAGAGCCCGTGCCCAGCTCTGTGTTTATTTTACAGCTTATTACTTGGGATTAACTTCTCAAAGCTCCCCCAGCGCTGGCTGACACTCTGCTTGCTTAAAAGGTGGGATGTGCAGGTTTGTCCGGTAACTGTGAAGTGATTAAAAGGCTTCTCTCCCCATCCCAGGGCACTGAGGTACCTTTACCAACTGGCAGGCTTTACGGGTCAATCAGAGTTTTGCCGGGAGCTCCCGCAGCTCTGCCACGTTGCTTCGTTCTTGACATTGACAATAACAAGAGCCAGCGAGTCTGTGTTCCCGTGGCACTTGCGTGGCGCTGTCGACAAGGCCCGTTGCTATTTCTGATACTCTTTCCCATCATAACTTTAGCTCCAGGCTGCTGCAGTAAGACCGCATTTATGAAGTTCTGCCTTTGTCAAATGAGGCACAAACTAAAGCTCTGCCTATCTGCTTAGGTCTCCAATGTGTGACATCACTGAACGAAATGGATGCTCTGCTCCTTTCTGTAAGACATAACCGCTGTCCTCTAGAACACAACAAGGGCAGGGAGAATGTAACCAAGATGATCTCAGCCTGTCAGGAATGTAAATGTGTTATTCTATGGATAGTGCTTGCTCTGTAGGAGGGAAATGCTCAGTAAAAGCTGTGTTGTTTAACACATGTATGGGAGGAGATAGTGGAAAGGGAAAATATCGCAATATTAGCCCCATCCTCTTGCAGCCCATGAAGTAAAGCCATGCTTAAAAAGATAGTCTTGTTTGGTTTTGTGACTCTCGGGCAAACAGAATTCAGCCCTGCAAGTCCTTTTCTATGATTATTTTCTTTCCCGGATTCTTCATGCATTTGTATTTGCTTTTCAATGCCATGAAGCACTGACTATATGCTGTAAATAATGACATCAAGTAAACATGTCTGTAATGGTTTTAAAGAGTTCAATCTGCTTAGCTGTGGAACAGTTGTGGTATAAAACAACTGCACTGAGAGAAATAGTTCTAGCTCTAGTTCAAATGAAAAATGGTCCTTTGGCTTAGAAAGCTGACGTAGTCAATGCTGTGTAGTGCGATCTTCGGTTTCTCACAAGCCCATTTCTCAGCCCTGAGCTCCCGCCTGGACATGGGCTAAGTCCTGGACCGACTTCCCTGCCCCCCTCAGCTCCCGCACGCTGAGGGACCTCGGTGCGCTCGCTGACGAGGGGCCTTCATTCTTCAAAGCCATTACACATGCTGGATACACTTTAAGAAACACTTAGGCATCAAGTGCCTTACAGTGACCTCCTCTGAGACTTTGCTGACTTCATTAATTGGGGAAAGCCTTTGCAAAATAAATAGAGATAAGCTTTGGCAAACCTCCAGACCTGGAGCGGGCTGAACAGCTAACCTTGTGCTCGTTACTGCTCCTCTCTGCCCGGCTCTATCTGCGGGAGCCTGCTGCAGGAGACCACTACTGCTTGATCCTGAGGCGAGCTTCAGAATTGCTGCCTCAGGAGCAAGTCTAACTAAGGCTCCTGCAAAAATTTAAGGGAATTAAGGGAAAGCACCAAATTTAGGTTCTGACCTGCAGGTGATGCCAAGAGAAGACCTCGCTAAGCTCAGCCTGCCCAAGTCAGGCTCAGTGACAGCACTTAGCAAGAACCTAGCTTGGGAGGCTTTGCAGAAGCTCCCAGGCTACATCAGCAGCCTCTTCCATGAGCTTTCAGAGGGTGTCACCAGCCCTGGTGATAAGTAAGCAAGGTTCAGAGGAGTTTGATGGTGTCCCCAGCACAAATACAGACTATTCCAATCTGGTTCTGTGCATGGCTGTCTTCATAAGGAACTGAAATGACATAACTACAAGGGCAGATGCAGCACTGCATCCACAGCAGGTGAACCAAAGCGGAGTGTGTGTGCTCAAGACTACCAGGTACCATAAAAGCGTGGGAAATGGGGAGACCTGGCCGGGCACAGTTAATCCAGGCAGCTGGTCTGCGACACGCTCAGCAGTGCCCTCAACCAAGCTCTCGCAGACCCAACTGATGGGCAACCAGTCCCCAAAGCAACCCCATGGTATAAGATTGGATACAACCCCGAGAGCAATCGCAGCCTGAGGGGCAGCTCTTGCCTGACTCTGTCCTGCCGCCAGCGAGATGCTCTGTGTGCTGGGCAGGGCTGGAGAGCTGCTCGTGAAATATCGCTTCTGTTTTGTGTCAGCCACAAAGTGACACAAGCCCGGCCAGCGCTCCCAGCCCTGCTAGGCTTGACTGACCCTGTCTAAATGTTCCTTTGCTCAGCACCAACCTGTTTGTTCCTGTGGTAATTACCTCCCCTCGCCATGCCTTCGGTAACGTGTCCTTACCTCTGGAAAATTGGTCATGTTCACTACAATGAGCTGCGGTGACTTCTGTGAGATCTGCCCCAGCTGGTTCAGCGGGAACTTCCCATCTTTTGTCATCACCATTATGTGATCAAGGGCCCCTCAAAAGAACCAAACACAGGGGAGTTTCAGTACAATATAGCAGTTCACGAAGCAAAACGTGTATGCAGGGACCCACTTCCCTCTGGTACACAAAATATAGATGTTACAAAAGAAGCAAAACATGTTTACTCAGACTTCAGGTGCTGTTTGTGTTCCTGCATCCCCTGTGGTATTTGCAAGGTAAATATTTCAATGCTCCTCTAAAGCACAAAAACATCAGAACAAAACTCTTGTTTGTTTTTGTTACTAGAATAGGAAAACTAAGCAAGGTTGTTAAGGATTAAAAGGAAATTGTTATTTTTTAATTTTTAGAACTTAAAGAAAATCAGAATGTTGTTATAAAAATCAAGACAACTATTGTCTTTAACTTAACAGTGTTCTCTTAAACCCCTCATTTTTTTTTTCCAGGTCCCAAGAGGAGGTGGTGTACGTTGCCTAATTTAAAGTATTCAGTTTCTCCCTGAGCTGCTCTTAATCTGCTCTCTGGTTTCTGCTGCAGAATGTTAACAGGCCAAAAGGCACATGGGACAAGAGGTACTTTATCAGCGCAATTAAAAAAAATACCTATGGTTAAAATAAATAGTTAAGAGACTGAGCTACGCTTTCCAACTCCATTAAAGACTGAAGTGCTCCTGCCAGAGCTGGGGTGGTGAATGATTCAAATTTGGTCATTGTTTAACGTTAAATTTTATCCCTGAAACTTGATACTACATACAAATACGTATGTTCAGAGTGTTATAGTAACGGTGGCTTAGTCAAATATATTCACATTTCTTCCTAAAACACAAAATTCAGTAAGTGAACAACGCTTGTAAAGGTCACTAACCACAAAGACGCACAGAAAAAAAAAGTTTGTATATGCCAGACACCAGCCTGATGGCAACTTCCAAAAGGCTAATTTAATGGCAATTGGATTTTTCCTGCCCTACTGCACCATTAGCTGACAACCTGCTTCTTCATCACATCTGCAAACAGTTCAGTTAGACGCTTTTGACATCTCCCACTTACAAAAGCTATTTCCAGGAAGCTATTAACAAAAATGGATTCTTCCTGGTCAAGCTCAGGGTGAAGAAAGCCTTGAGTTTGGGACGTCAAGGTTGTAGTAATTGGGTGCCCAGTGAATAACTCAATAAAAAGAAAACCAATTTTGAAAAAAAACAGAGTTCTCTGTTACTAGGAGTAGTATCCTTATTTACAGGCAACAGAGCATCGTACAAGAAAGTTACCAACCTGGTGAGGTTCTAACACTGAGATTTCTGCTGAAATCTTCTTTCAGAGCTTCTACCACTGCCTGCATGTCTTCATTGGTTTCCTCCAAATTGATAATATCCTCGACTAGGGCAGCACTGATATTCACTTTGGCTTGACTCTGCCCTTTACCTTTAGCTGCAGATTACACATAAAATTAATTTCTATTTCTGACAACAGTTATTTCATTAAAAACTAGAAAGAAGAAATTAAACCCCCTGTTAGATTCAGAGTTGAGTCGAAGATAAACTGAAGTAAATGCATTTTTAAATGAGTAAATAGCCCAGTGCTTGAGCACATAAGCAGGTCACACTGTGTGTCCTGACTCCGGCCTGGACTGTGACAACTGGTACCTACAGCAGCAGCAGCTCCACGTGGTACCTCTCCCACGGGATGGGCGGAGGTTTCCGTAACATTGCAACACCGCCAGGCAAACCAGCTCCTCCAGAGCCGTGTTCTGCTAAATCTGGATCAATACTTAGTACTGATCTTGGGACGTGGCACAAAGGGGATAAGAAAAGAAATTCTGGCCACAACTGAGGGGTTATAAACACCACAAAAAAGGCCGCTGCTGTTACCTTTTTTGGTCGCTAGCTGTCTGGTCAGCAGCACCTGATGGACACGCTGCCTGCAGCCATCCAGGAGCAGGGCCGGGCAGCCTGCAGGAGCCTGCGGCAGCCCCCGTGTCAGTGCCAGTGAAGAACGATAAAGCAGGGGAGGCAGGTGACGGAAGCATCGTAGTGCCATAGCCATTGCTTACAGCTCTTCTCCAGCTCCCCTGGAAAAGAGAAAAGGCAGGTGGTCTGCTCCATGTGCTAAAAAGAAATAACCTCAGGTCTCAGCGGTACCTGTCAGTGCAGGGTGACAGTTCAGCAGTGCGGGCAGCGGGTCTGGGCACACGGCAGTGACCAGGAGGCGAGTTCACAGGAAGGGGTTCGGCGCAGCCATCCCGTGCCCGCGTTATCTGCCCAGCCTTTGCACATCAGGCCAGAGGGGCACCGGCCTGTGACGAAAAAGCCCCATCTGCTAAGCAGGAGCAGCTGGTCAAGTATCTGGTATTTGCTGGCCAGCTGAGCACAAACTTTAACTCCTGTCACACGAGGTGTGAGGCCCCAAACCCCCATGTCCCCCCCCCCTCACGAATTTACAGGGTTTATTTCATCCTGGGCCGTTCGGGGCTCGGAGGCATCGCTGCGGCTGCAGGAGCACGGCCGGAAAGCTCGGTGCCTCTCGGCCAAGGGCGCGGTGACCGAGCCGCCGGCGGGACCGGCCTCTCCCTCCTCCCCGCCGCTCCCAGGTCGGTCCTGGGGCCACCCTCGCCCGTGCTGGGGCGGGACGAGCGCCCGCCCTCGCTCCCTGCTCCCCGAGCCCGCCGCCGCCGGGATCCCGCTCCCCGGAGCCCCGCCGGGTCCGGCCCCGCCCGCCGCGCACACACCCGCCGGGCGATGCCCCGCCCACCGGGGACAAGGCCCCGCCCCTCACCAGGCCGCCGCCGGCTCCCTCTCCTCCGGACGCGCCGGCCCAGCCCCGCTCCCGGCCCCGCTCGGTGCTCCGCAGAGGGCCGGGCCGCACCGCCTGCTAGGCCGGGGGCCGGAGACCGGGAACTGGGGGGCGGCGAAGGGGAGGGGGAAGGCGGGCGGCCGCCGCCTCGCTCACCGTCGCGCAACCCTTGCGCGTTCCGGCAACGCCATCGGTCCGCGCCGCGGCTCTACGTCACAAAGCGGCGCCAAGGGCGGGGCGAGGCCTGCGCGGTCCCGCGGTGTCATGGTGAGTGCGGGCCCCGGTCCCGTCCCCGGTCCCGTCCCCGTCCCCGTCCCCCGGCCCCGTCCCCCGGCCCGCGTCCCCTGCCCTACCCCGCTTTCACTGGTGCCCTCCGCAGAGCCATGGAGCCGGGGCGCCAGACGCTGCCGCTGGAGAATGCCTCCATCCTGTCCGAGGGCTCGCTGCAGGACGGGCACCGCCTCTGGATCGGCAACCTCGACCCCAAGATCACCGAGTGAGTGAGGCCGTGCGCCGCACCGCACCCCCCGGCCCTCCCGGTACCCGCCGCCAGCGGCCCCGCCTCCCCCGGACCCCCGTCCCTCAGTGGCGCCGCCTCCCTCCCGCCACCCCGCCCCCGTTACCCCAGCACCGGTCTGTGTTCCCCCCGCATCGCCAGCGCAGCACCCCCGGGCAGGGCTCCATCTCCCCTCCCTGGTGTTCCTTCCCGAGCCGCTGGCCTTCCTGCCCCGTCCCTCCCCAGCCCTGGCCGCCCCCGAGGGCCCAGCTTTAGGTCTGAGCTCTGCCCACTCTCCGGTGTCGGGGGTTCGCCCCGGTGTGGGGCTGGTGACAGTTCGGGGGTGTCCCCGTGGCCAGGAGGCTGCTGTAGCTCACCTAGCTCTTGCTGCTGCCCTACGGTGAGGGTTGGCAGTCGCCCGCTCCCATACATTTGCCAACCGGTCCCAGCTCTCATGGTCTCATGGCACTGGGTGGGCACCCCTGTGTCTGCTCGCTGCCGCTGCCTGGCAGCGGGTGGCACAAGGGGGGCAGATGTGGGGTGTGCGGGTGTGTGTGTATAGGGTGGTCCCAGGGCTGCGCTGGCCCCACGGACTGAGGGGCTCAGGAGCAGGCGCTTAATTGCTGCACACAGCAACTCTCTGAGCCACTGCTCAGGCTGGAAGCCCAGGGATTGGAAATACCTTTGTTTTCTAAATTAGGGAAATGTTAGAATTCTAGGTTTAAGACTTTCAGAGTGACCGAAAGCCTTGTTTTGTTATTTTGCTGGTGTTAGCAGCGGGGTGTAGGTTGAACAGAGATTTGCTCACTTGAGTAACCAAGTGGTAACAAGGCAGGGCAGGGTGTGACTGGCTGCTTATGGTGGGTAAGCACATAAATGTGTGTGTGTTTGCATTTCATGTTTTCTCCACACTACAGATAATTATATTCTGAGCAAACATAATATTTGAACAGCAAAATTGTCAAGGAAATGGGACTTGCTGCCCAGTGTTTGGATAGTGTGCTGAGAAATCAATAGGTTGTATAAAAAAAATCCAAACCAAAACAATTTAGGGTTTATACATTTCTAATAAACAAGTATTTTTGATTAACTATTGTCTATGACTGTCATGGAATACTTTTTCTCCCTGCTTCTTTTTGTGTGTGTGCAGGTGCTAGGTTTTTATTCTAAATGTGGTTCATCTTAACAGAGCAGTTTTCTAATAGCCTCTAAATGGAATCATTAATGCATTGTGCTTTTCAGCCATTCAGCTTTGGGTGTTTTCTGCATTCATTACCATTTTTATCCCACAGCTCTGTTACTCTGGTTTGTCCACATTCCCTGACCATGTAAAATCAGATATAGGAGTTCTTGAGCGTGTTGTTTGCTGGGTCCTTAAAGGTTCAGGAAACTGGGTTAGTGTGAGGGGAAGAATAGTGGGTGTTTGTAAATGCGTTAGATCCTTCACTTTCCAGGGTGATCGTTAGTGGTGTTTTTAAAGACCCTTTTGGTCTAGGTCGTTCCTCTGAATCTAGGTCAGACAAGTTAATAGATTTATATGGCAAAATTCACTGTTTTCATAGCTTGGGTGAAATGAGTTTTGTGGTTTCAGCTGGCTTCTTGCACGGGCAGGCTTTTCCTTTCCCAATAACCTACTGCAGCTGCATGAATTCAACAGTCTGCATCTGGGGCATGGCTGCCCTGGTACCCTCGCTGCTGGGGACCCTGTCCAGAGCAGCGTCATGGTTGTGGGCAAGGAGCTTTGTTCTCCGTCATCATCAAACCTGGAGTGCTTCCATGCTACTAGGTGATTACCGTTAGCCCAGTGATGAGTGACAGTACTTATTGCCTATTCTGAGTTTTATAATTTTGTGTCTGCTTTTGGTTTTGCTTTAAAAATGGCTAATCTTTCCTGCCAACTGTATCATAATCTCCATTTCCTTGGGAATAAAAAAGAGGAAGTTCCTTTTCATACCTTGTCAGTGTCAAGAGAAGAGTGCAGTTCTGTGTCAGCTCAGTAAGTTTCTGTAAATCATCTCATCCCTTTCTTAGCCTGAGGGCTTGCTCAGAGTTGCTCATCTGAATTATCCCTGTTGAGGTTACTAATCATGTGACTAAAAACATACACCTGAAAACTCAATAGCTCTGTCTTCATCTGCTGCTTTTATCTGGTTTGTTGTTTTTTTGAAAAGGATTACCTCTGCAATTTCTATGTTAAGTTTATTTAGGACGGGGTAAAGTTGATTGAGTTGTTAGCAGGGTTAATAACTGCTTGTGACTTTCTCAAGCAGAAATGAGTTCAGAAAGTCTTGAATTAATCCAAGACTTCCATTTAGAGAACAACCTATAGCTGCAATCAAGTGCTGGGGAGTTAATAGGTAACGTACACATTTGAGCACAAGCCGCAGTAATAGGAATTTATAAATGCAAGGGTTGCCCACAAATTACAGCCTGCAAGCTGATGGCTCATAGGATGTTATTGCACATACTGAGTAACTGGGACTCAAACCGGAGTCTCAAAGGATCTCGAACGCTGACAAACCCTGTGTACTGGGGTATGGTGGGTCTTCTGGTGGGCATTCCTCCTTGCCAGTAGTGTTTGTTTGGGTGACTTCTTTTATCCAGCATCATTAGAAGATTGTTCTGCCTGTGGAAGAAGATACTATTAAGAGTCTACCGAGTGTATTCTTAGCACCTGGAAGGAGGCAAGTGAGCACCACAGGATCTCGCAACTACTCATGACATAGGACACTGTCTCCAAGCACTGCTGATGCAGAGTGATCCCTGTCATGGGGCTGTGCCCGCAGTGACAAGGAGAGCAGCAGATGGTGGGTCCTGGGTTCGGTATCACTGAGCGAGGAAGCCACAGAGTCCCCTCGCCATCACCGTGAGCGTCTCCTGGTGCAGCATTTGTCCCCCAGCTGCACAGTGGGGTAGGAGCTGTGCTGTGGCACAGCCGTTTGTTCACCTCACCTCTCAGTGCTCCTGTCCTGGGGGAAAAACCCCGTGCTTTAGTTACGTCTGCCACGGCGCTACCTCCTCTGCCCGTTCCTGTTTGTAAAGCCTGTTGGGACTTTTTGACGTTCTGGAGAGGCAAAAATTTCATTTCCATCTCTACAGTGACACATAGGTATTATTTAGTTTCCAGTAGCCTTTGAATGACCATTCATTTTCCACGGGTATGAAATAGCGGGTGTTCAACTTCCTCGGCTGTTCTGCCGCTTGTCTAGGATCCCATCTTGATGAGTCTCACCTAGAAAACAATATGTGCGTAAGTTGTTGTTACAGACTCCTACTGACTCCCAGTGGGGCAGAATTCTTCGCAATAATAGGTTTCGCATGTGGCCCGGTCCCTTTGCGGTATCCTTGGGACAGCATTGTTCAGAGGAAGCCTTGCCTGTGTTTGAATAGTGCTCAGGGTGCCAGGAGGAAGAGTGGAGGAAAAGGAAATGGGGGAGCTGCTGGTTTGTCTCGCATTCACATCAGATGACAGGAAGTGGAAATTGAGGTTGGCTGCGGTGATCTGCGCAGCGCGGTGGGGCCACATCTGTGCGAATAACCCCCAAGCCCTGGATAGCCCAAGGCGTTGCCATAGTAAAGCTTTTTACATGTTCACACTTTTGGTGGTTTGTTTTTTCTTTCCTCTTTTTTTTTATCTCCAAGGCTTCAGGTTTTCCGTGACGGATCTTCCTTTGGTACTGAGTCCTCTTGGCTTGGAGAGCTGCTTGTCAAGTTACTGTTAATGCCCTCACTATGTTAACAATAACAAATCATAATCACAGCCTGAAACTTGCAGTTAAGCAAGGCTTTGGTTCTGAGGTGCTCCATGGGGAGTAGGTGACCTGCAGTTGTAGAAAGTGACATGCATGGCTGGAAAATAGCATTTGCATCATCTGCCATCTAAAGATTCTAAATAAAGTAGATGATATGGGTTGCTTCTAGGCTCTTAATGAAATTTGTTTAAAGGATCATCTACTACTTTGCTGCTAGAAAGTACTATTGGAGTGCAAAGGCTCTCAGAAGAAAGACCCACAGAGTATTGCTTTTAGCAGGGCAGCCACAGGGTTCTGTTGTTGGAACGAGAACTGTCGTTGCCCTTCCACTGCTCCTGTAGTTGCCAAAAGGGGAACAGCATTCTGGTGGGAAGGACTTCATTTTCGTACTGCTGAAATCGCAAGTGCTTTTTGTAGCAGTATGTTTGCAGAAACAAACCTGAGGTGCGTTTACTTGTTTTGAAGGCTCTGGAAGCTCAACATTTGGGGGTTTGTACACATCCCATCTCCAAAGCGACTGTTTTTACCTGCACATCTGTGACTGCTTGTTGGTAGGTTGAGGTGTCAGGGTGAAGCTTGGCTACTGTGTAACCAGCTCCTCTTTTTTCCCCCTGCTCTTGCTTCTCTCTCTCCCTTGCATTCTGAAGAGATACTGAGGCTTCAGAGGCCTTTTGGAAGACCATGTGCTTTGTCTGTATTCTGAAGGATGTAGGAAGCCTTCCATACTCAATTACAATGTGTTTATTCCCCTGGGAGATAACTTGGCCCTTCTGCACTGCTCCTCTGAACACTTGCTGCACCTTCACCTCTTTAAAAGTGCATATCCTGAATGTCCACCGTGACCCATCCTGTGAGATGACTCACATTCCTGGAACTTTCTTGCCTGCCTCCTGAAGCTTAACAAAGAGCTAAAGCCCCTTTCAAACATCCTATCAGGCTTTATTAGGAAAAAAATGTGTTGTCTGTCCTTCCTATTTGGACTGTCCCTAAAGTTGCATGGTGCATTTGCCTGTCTTGGGCCATTCTGACCATTTATGTCGGTACACGCAAGGTTTCACCCAGTGCCTGGTGCTCCCTGTGCACTTTGAGTTATCCAGGTAGATTTCAGAGCACTGAGTGTTGCTTGGGAGCTGAAAATTTGGCTTAAACTACCTGGCTTACTAATGAATGCTGTACCGCTGATCAGGAGAAGCTGAGTTCTGAGATACTTTTATTAAACCCTTGGACAATTCCTAAATGCTGGAGATGGGGTTGGGCAGTGAAATAGCACCAGGTGATGGTTTTCTCCCGGGTCAGCTACTGTTGTTACACACTTTGATCCCAGGGAACCGCAAGAAGCTATAAAGAACTTTCAGGATTAGATGTGGCCTGCACAACAAATGTGCTCCTTATTTTAAGTTGCTCGGTGCACTCGATGCTAAGCAGACAGATTTACTCTGGCTTTCCCCAGTTTTATTGGAAACAGCACACTCCTCACTGGATGGCAGGAAAATAATTGTCTGAGTAAGTGTCTGACTTTAATGTGTGTGTCACTGAAAAGCTGTCTGAGCCAGAAACGCTGGCAGATTTGGCCTGGGTGATACTGAGGTCTGTCTAGTGGGGTTGTTGTTTTTTTTTTTTTTTGCTTCGTCTACTATGAATTCCTGGTTGCAGTTTGTTCTGCTTATTCTTCTGTATTCTAGCTTCACCAGGCGAGTGGGAGAGTGGCTGCAGTTCTGTAGGATCTGGCTGTGTCCTTGTCAGCGCACTGATACTACTTGGGGCAGGGAAGGGATGAGACTAGTGTTTATGAGAGAGGGAAGGCAGCAGGAGTAGCTGGGATCCTGAGGAACACAGGGTGCTGTGGGCTAGTGCTGCTTGTGTGGGGAGAGGAACGCAGGGGATGAAGCTTCAGGTGGGCATGTCAGGGCTGGGGAGGAGAAGACACAATCTCTGTGCTTGAAAATAGGTGTGATTTTGCCTCCTGCCTCTCTCAGCCCTCCCAGACCACCTGGGAGCCATTGCATAGTTGTCCAAAAGCCAACTATTGATAGATGTTCTGTGTGCCCTTCGTCTGGCACCACTGGGAGGGAAGCTTTGTGCTTCAGGGTTTTAGAGCAGTCACTGATAATGCAGCTGAGAGCTGTGGATGCTGAAGCGTGAAACCTCTGTGTGTGTGTGTGTGTGTGTGTGTGTGTCGGGGAGTTCCTCTCTTCTCCTCACTTTCAAAGTAGTGAAAGATGTCCTAACTGTCCTCTTCTCCCCTTCAGATACCACCTTCTCAAACTCCTTCAGAAGTTTGGCAAAGTAAAGCAATTTGACTTTCTCTTTCACAAGTCTGGTGCTCTGGAGGGGCAGCCGCGGGGTTACTGTTTTGTGAACTTTGAAACCAAACAGGTACGTTGCTTTTATCTAAAATTCTGATTTAAATGGGTGGCTTCTTTCCCCACCCTTTGTTTTTTTTTAATGTTAATGTAAAGCTAAAACAGGAAGGGATAAATAAAATACCTCCTCTACCCAAACCCACAGACTCTAACAGCTGCATTTGTGGCAGCCCCTCCTGGAAGTAGCAGTAGTGATTTCCTTTCTCCTTTGCTGTCTTTCCCTGAATCTTGCTTTCTAATGCTCATCAGAAAGGGCCAGGTTTTTGGCTCACTTCTGTAGTGAGCTTGTGGAGTTGTGCTGTGGAGATGCACTCAGAGCCTTGGATCAGCCTGCCAGACCACCTGAGACCCGGACCTGCTCTGAAGTCCTCTAGTTTTTCTTCTGGCTTCATGAATGCGCAAGCACCAACTTGTATGGACAGCATGGCACATCTGCAGCATCCCAGAGTGAACTGCCCCTGGCTGCCCTTTCGAGGTTTTAGCTTTTATTACAAATCAAAATTTCAAGTCATGCTCACCTGTAACATCAGAGTTGTAGTTTTGTCATAATTCTGCTAGAATTGTCCAAAAGTTAGGAAGAACAGTGCGTTTAGAGATAAGTTGTGGTTGTATAACTTCGTTTCTGCTGTGTGGTTGCTGGTAAGGATGTCAGAGGAGCCCTTGCACGGTGCGTTAGCTCCAGAAAGGTGAAACAGCATCGCAGCGGAAATCTTCAGCTGCTGTGGATCAGATCTTACAGGAGCATCCCAGAACTGAGATTCCACTGCTGAGCCTTGAAGAGGCCCAAGTGGATAATGTCCCCAATGTGCACGAGCAGGTCTGGAATAAGCGTAGATAAGTGTTAATGAGGCACAGATAATCACTGTTATGTGTCACGGTATTTTCTAGGGAAACTCCTGTAGCATGAACCTCCCTCAAAATGCTGTTCCAGTGGCGTCTCTTTTTGGTATTTTCAAAACTCCTGATGATTTTGGCAGTTTTTAGTTTATTCTTCCACTTGTTTTGGAGGAGGAAAACAAGTGAAAGAATAAGCCAGTAAGGGTGATGAAAGGCTGGTTATTCAGATGGTGGAGTCTTCCAGAGATATTCCTGAACTGGGAAAGCTTTCTTTGCTGTCAGTTGGCTGTACTTACAGAAGACTGATTAACAAAGAAAAAAGGCTCTTTACATCTGAGTCGGTTTTGACTGAAGACGTGGTTTGTTTATTGACTGTCTTCCTGTGCAGGAAGCAGAGAAGGCGATCCAGTGTCTCAATGGGAAGCTGGCCCTTTCCAAGAAACTGGTGGTGCGGTGGGCACATGCACAGGTCAAGGTAAGCTTCTTGTCATAAAGGAGGATTCCTTTTGATTTGTAAAATTGAAAAACTTTCATATTAAGGAACAATTTTTATCAAGGCTGTCTTAGCCTGGCAGGATAAATTCAGTCTTTTCTAGGAAATCACTCTCATAGAAATTAGATTAATAATCTACCTAAACTCTGCTGGGTTCGCTGTGAGTTTAACCTGATGTTCTCTGTAAGAGAGTTTCTGATGAGAGCTGTGTGAACTCTTAGATTTTTTTTTTTTTTCTGTACATGTCCCTGGTTTAACTTTTCCCAAATTTAGGGAGTGATTGGCTGAGAGCTTGAATCCTTCCCCTGGTGGTTTTGCTCCGTTTCTGGGTAGGAGATGCATGAAAGTTCCTAATTACCAAGTAGTTCGTTACTTTGTTCCACTTCTGAAAGCACTTACATGGCAGCAGCTCTAATTACTTCTGACTTTAAAGCAACATATTTCACTTCTAAGCTAAATATCCTTTTATTGCTTGCTCTGTTGCATAAAACATCAAGTTTAATATTAACTTAGGCAGTACCTTCTGGAATGTCTTCGGTTCAATATTTTTAAAATTCTTGTTTTGTTTCTCCTGCAGTTATTTACTATTTGGTATTTGATAAAGCAATTTATTTTGATTAACTTTCTATGCAGATAAAAGGATTTTGGGGGCGGCAGGAGGGAAGCCACTTGTTGCTGGTTTCCCTTGGCTACTTTGCTTTTAGCATGTGTTGATTACCCTACAAGCAGCTTTCGACCCTCTCTCTTACCGAGTATACTAGTGCATCTATTTTGGATGCTAAAAAAAAACCCCAAACAGGTATCTTCATTAAAGGAGACCACGCTGTTTTAATTATTGACTTCAAGGGCTCCAGGCTCTTTTCAGCACATCCAAGCTTGCGCAAATCCCGGCTCCATTTTCCTCAGCTCTGTAGCTACCCCAGCGCCACGTGCTTCCGGATGCCTGAGGAATGATCAGGCCGTAAAAGGAGTTCCAGCCGGAGGAGCCAGCGGCTGCTCAGCTGGGAGCTCGGCGGGTAGCTCAGTGCGTGGCTGTCCGGGGTACGCTGAAGAACGTGCATAAAGAGTCAGTTTGCTTTGCATGGCGATTTCTAACCTGTGAATGGGAAGATTTTAACAACACAAGACTTCGGCGTATTGTAACAAGCGTTTGTTGTAGACAATACCAGCACCGTGCTAAGTAGTTTTAAGATGAGTGGCCAAGGCTCACCAGACGCTGCTGGTTTGAGCAGCTCTGCTGAAAAACAAACCTGACCTTGTGCCAAGCGAAATAAGGAAGCAGAGCACTGTGAATAGTTCAGGAGGCCCGTTGCCCGCAGAGATGACAGACTCGCAAGCTGCTTTCTACAGAAAGGAGGTGCTTCCTAACCAGTCTTTTTTTTTCCTCTCCTTTCAGCGCTGCATGATTCTGTGCAGTTGTGTGCTTGGGTTACCTTCTGACTCTGCACAATGACTGTATAAAGAGCATAGCAGCACAGTAGTTACCTTAAAATTTACCATCGTGCCTTATATAGAGGGGAACAAGAAGTGTAAGACAAGATAAGGTTTAAGGGTCCCTAGTGCTGTGCACACAAGTGTTCAGTATCAGAGCCTACGTTCCATGTTGGTACTAAACAAATATTATGGTTTCAGTGTTTGGCCACCAAACTAGTTCCTAGGAGAAGCTTCACAAAGTCCGAGGTGATGTTAATGCAACTTTAAAGTGTGTCTGTGGGCGAATGTTTCTTTGTTCATAATTCCAGCTGACTTCAGTCCTTGGTCTCTTGTTTGCAGAGATATGATCACAATAAAAATGAGAAGATCCTTCCAATCAGTCTGGAGCCGTCTTCCAGCACGGAGCCACCCCAGTCTAACCTAAGGTAGGAGATGGGGTGGGTGAGAGGTTGCCAAACTGGGGGAGTGGCAAGGAACGAACTTTGATTTCAATGAGATCTAGAGTTGTTGGTGTTATGTTTGTGCTAAAAAGTTTACGTGGCAGAAAAGCTGTAATACGAATTTCAGTGAGAAATTTTGTACTGTACTGGTTTGATGAAGCAAAATGCTTATGAGCAAGAATTTGTACTACAGTGGCAAAAGGTTAAAACAAAAATCACAGGTAGTACTTCACAGAAAACGAATTTTTAAAAATTTTTTTTCCCAATGTTAGGACTGGTCAATCTTCTCTGTGGGAGGTGAAGTTCTCCAACCCCTCTGTTTCCCTAAAGCACGTAGTGCTGCGTGGCTAATTCCCTGTTTGGTTAAAGGGGGTATGATTTTCCTCAGTGTTCTGGCAGTGGAACCCTAAATGGAACCAGGACTGGGGATAATGAATTTGCCAACAGATAAAATGAGCTTGGAATTCAGAATTAACACAGTAGGAAGTTGTGAGCAGAGGGACTGGAGTCAAGCAGATTGTGAGCTGTGTCAGCAGCGCAGAGGAGTTGTTTTAGGGAGGATGGATGCTGCAAGAAGCCGCAGCAGAGAAGGGAATGTTCCTCAGTCCCTACCCAGTGAAGGATAGTGAAAAACAAAAGTCCAAGGAATTTGGGGTGTAGCCTAGGATAGCTTCTCCCTTTGGGATAAACCCTGCTAATGCTGAAATAATGTTTCTTCCTGACCTAATTAGAGTCTGGGGTTTTCCCATCCCGAGCAGTCTTGTAGCTGGGAGGAAGTCTGGCTTTCATTTCTCTGCTGTTTCCACAGCCTCGTCTGAGCTGCGCTCTGCTGCACATGCTCAGACCGCTTTAAATGACATCATTTTACATGAAGTAGGAAGCCTCGTTGTGTACTTGTCTTGCTCAGTGTCCTCAAAGTGCTGAGTAGATGCAAGGACTGTGGTTTTGCGGTGCTGTGATATATCTCAGAGGAGCAAATCCGTGCTGAGGACTGAAATGAAATCACATGGGCTTTAAGCAGTAGGTTCCTGCCTCCCAACTTCACGCTGCTTGTGAAGGCAGCGCTGGGGGCTGCCTAGCCCCTCCTTGAGTGAATATCGGCATGCCAGCAAAACCTCTGGATCACTGTAGTCTGATTCCACGCTAAGATTAAGCTCAATTTCTCTTCTGCTTTTCCTCTTTCCAGTGTCAGCGCAAAGATAAAAGCCATCGAAGCAAAGCTGAAAATGATGGCAGAAAATCCAGATGCGGAATACCCTGCAGCACCTGTTTACTCTTACTTCAAACCTCCGGATAAGAAAAGGACTACTCCTTATTCCAGAGCTGCCTGGAAATCTAGAAGATGATGCTTATGAAAGGATAATGGTAGCAAGAAGCATTGCTTTGTACACCTGGAGTCCTCCAATGCTTTTGTACTTTGTAGAGCGAGAAGGACACAGGGCACAACGCGGCTGCGCGTGGCACCTTCGGTGGTTTGTGGCACCTTAGGTGGTCTGCTCAACGCTCCTCACTGCCAGTGCAGCTGAACGCTGTTCAGAAAAGTAGGTTCCCTTCAAAGCCTCTGATGAACACGCAGACAACCTCTCGTTAGTGTGCATTCATTAGCAAGATTAGAAACAGTAACCAGTGTATGGAGTAATGCACATCCAAAAATACTCCATCTAACTGATTACTTTTTAAAGTCTTTTTGAAGAAAAGAGTATCCCGATTCGTGTTTTTAATGGAGGGGAAGCACTTGGTTTTGATGAACATTCTGTAGTCACCATGGAAAACTTTTTCATCTCAATAAAACTCATTTTAAATAGATTTTGCAACACTTCTAGTAACTGTGCATGCGATATCTCATATGCACCGAAGCAAATTTATTTCGCGTTTCGATTTGCAAACTTTAAGGTATTACTTTATGATGAGAGAACCTTCAGGTGACGACACAGCACGGGTATTTTCAGTGGGTTAGGCTGTAGGTGTGTGCCTCCATGGAGGAATTAGTGTATTTGCCCACCACCGAGGTCTGCGCCCTGCCCTAAGCTCCAGAGCGCAGCAGTGGCATATCTCATGTTTGCGTTCCGTAATCCCCCTCAGCAGCAGCTCTTCATAAACCAGATGTGACAGCGTGAGAATAACACCGCAGCCTCCGAGACATCTGTCAAGCACGTGACCTCGGCGTTTGCCCACCAGCCAGTCCACCCTCTGGCTTTCGCTGGCTGGGGAAGGTGGTCGGTTGCCTCTTGGTGTCAAGTGGCGCAAGCGTTTGCGGTGCCGTGGCTCTGCCGTGCGCTGAGAATCACCTGCACGGGGTGCTTTGCTTACAAGTCTGACGGGTGGCGTTTCGCTCTCTGCAGCACGTTCTTCTCCCTGAACATCTGCGACATTGAAATCTGGAAAAAAACATTGGCAGTGTTTTCTCCTCGGTACGCGCAGCGCTGTGACTGTGTGTGCAGGGGGGGATGTTGGAGGCTGTGGGCACTCACGGTCTGATTTTTGCCACTGTCTGCTCTCGCTGGTCCTCTCAGTGGTGAATCTTCTCCTTGTTGGTCTCTCTTGAGTTGCTTCCCTAAGCTGGTTGATTAACAGTGGCCTCAAAGAGGAGGGAAAAAAAAGTTTCAGCAGCCCCTGGTCCTGTACAGGGGTGTTGCTCTCTGGCATAGCAAAGCCGGGTGTGTATCCCTAGGGCAGCGCACCTTCCTCTGAGCAGAGCACGGCTCCCACTTCCCAGCCCAGCGTCTGGAGCGGGGCTGTGTCTCTCTGTGATGGATGGGTTGTTAAAAGCCTGAATTGCTCGAAAGTAGGTCTTGTGCTGTTTAATATTTGCTTTCTGGTTGTTGGGTGCCTGAATGAAGAGAAAAGTAGTGTCTTTGGGAGTTTGTGTCCTTATGAATGTCAATAACACCAGTTTACGTTGCTCTGTGATCAGCCTGTGCTTTGTCCTTGCGTGGTCGAATGCTGGTAGTCCTCCGGATCTGTATCTGCGTTATTTAGAACAATCAATCCCATTTCTATTAGGAATTTAGAAGATACCTAGATTCAGTTTGGTGGTTGTATTCCTGTCAGAAACATACTTTGATATTTATTTGTATTTAAATACAATTTGTCAAAGTTCTTACAGCTCCAAATAAACACTTAAAATGCATGTTTTCCTCCAGGAAAGCGAGGGTGGTGAGCAGGAAGTGAGGGTGGTAAATACTTGGCATCAGCCGAAGTCCACAAATCTGGGTACAATAGCATCAGCCGTTTTTTTGCGCTACCACCATCACTAACAGAAGTGCCTTGTCTGTCGTTCAGCCAGACTCAGACCTGGGGGAGCTTTATTGCAGGTCAGTGTTTGCGTTGGTCATTCCCCGCTGCCGCCGGCCTGGCAGGCATGCGTGCTGCCAGCGCTTCCCAGGAATGCTGCCGCTTCCCAAAGGCCCCGGCAGCGACAGAGCCGCAAAACCAGAGAGTTTCTAACCCTGGAGCTGGGAGGAGGTAAATGCTCAGTAACATGGGTTTTGTTTGTTTTTTTTTTTTTCACCAGCGTCAGCTCTAGGGCTTTGCATATCAACCGTCATAAAATAGGTTTGGAACACAGCGGGAAACGTGGCATCGCTGTGGTGGAGGATGGGGCTGGCTCTGGAGCCGTGAGTATGGAGGTTGGCAGGCTGGCGGTGAGAAGGGGGAGCTGGGCTTGGGCCTGGCTCTCCTGTGAAGTTTAGGGCTTGATTCTTGCCTCTGACATATGGTCCTATCCCCTATCGGGTTTGGTTTTTTTTTTTGGCTTTGCTTCTGTATTTCCAGTAAATCCCTGGGGGCAAGGTGGGGCACCAAGAGCAGTGTTGATCATGTCCATGGTGCGGATTTTGCCTGAACAATCTTCCTGGTTATGGTGAGGCTCCCTCGGGAGGAGAGGTGTCTTCACCCCTGGGAATCTATCCCCAGCCCCAAATGCAGGGTCTGGGTGGGTTACTTGGTGACACGCAGCCTCCTTGTCCCTGCCTTGTACGAGCTCCAGCATTGGTGAGGGGCAGGTGGGGATGAAGCTGGTGCTGGTACCCAGTAACTCCAGTGCTTTCCATTCCCCAAGCGCTGCCTGAGCCACGTTCCTGGTGCAGGCAGCAGGCGCCTGACTCGTGTTCTGGAGATCTACCTGCTCTCAGGAGACTGGCTGGCCACAGAGAGGCCTGAGACCAGGGAAAGGCAGAGGCTGGGCTGAAGTCACCCTGTTCTGAGCCTGTCCTGGCTTTGCAGGGCCCAGAGTGGCAGGTCTGTAATTATTAGAGAAAGCCGAGCGGT
>JAVSBS010012042.1:111682-146745 GCA_033124195.1 Coracias cyanogaster | reverse complement strand
GGTACATGTACTTGAGATGTGAATCAGATGTAGGACTACATAGTCCTTCCTCAGGCTTTTGGCTGTATACCATCCCGTTCCTTTGTTGTTCTGTCTCTGTAATGGGAGCTAAAATACAGGAATAGGAGTAAAGCAAACTAAGCTGTAAGCAGGTTTGTTTTACCATTGACTTGCTCTAGTCTTGAACTTAACAGCTGACCCTTTTAGAAAGCACCTCTGAAATACAGGCAGGTAAAGGCCAAAATTGTTTGTGATACTTGTTCTTCTTTTTCCCCTAAAGCTCTTTTGACAGCCTTTTTTGAAGCCTGTCATTGATGATATGACTAAAGATTTATCAAATCAATTGATGTTAGCAAGCATTTGCTCGTCATTCAAGCAAAATACTATTGACAGATTGACAAATGTCTCTCTGGAAAAAATATTCCGTATTGACATCTGTTAACTCATATCCAGGAAATAATTAATATCAAACACAGAAAAAACTTAATTTGTTGTTTGATTTTTTTCTTTAGCTATTCTTTAGTCCAATTTCAAATTCCTGTTTTATTTATATGAAATAGTCATTCTTATTCCTGTCACTTTGCTTCACCTGCTTGCTTATGTCAGATGCATCTCTGTCCACCTCAGTGATGTGAAAAGTAACAGCACTGATGCGTCTTGCCATTAAGTTGTGTGTGAAGCAGAGGTCTTAGGGCTTTTATTTTCCAGACATCTGGGAGAGCGAGTAGAATTCTGAAAGAGGGTATCATTAAATAATAATTTTGCAATTCACTTATTTTCCAGCTGTGCTTGTTGTGAAAGTAATACAGTTTATCCATCCTTATTATATAAGACATTTTTATCGCTGGTTTATTCTTCCGGCTTGAAGGATTTTTAGTATGGGTTTTCTTAACATTGCAGTCCGTTATGTGGCAACAGAAGGGATAGTATTTTACTAAAAGGACAGATTTGACATATTCTTTTCTCAGATTTCAGAAGTAAAAATAAGATTGCCTTGTATCATTTATTTGGTCTTTATTTTGTGTGAATTAATTCAGAATTGGGTAAGCTAGTTCAGTTAAGACAATTCAGAAAGTCTGCACACGTTCAGGCAGTTTGGAGTGTAACTACATCAGTGTGTTGCTGGGCTGTTTGCTCTCACTCTGCAACTTTGAACAAGGACCTGCTCACAGTTTTAGGCCAAAAAGGCTCTTTTGAATATGTTTTCTTACTAGGCTTGACTGTATAGTTGAGGATTTTAGTCTGAAAGTTCTGCAAAAATCTGTCTTGTTCAGTGAGTCTGTACCTAGTGTTTGACTGTTGGGTTACAAGCCCAAGGCAGAAAGGGGTCTTGACAGATAAGAAGTTTAGGAGTTGCCAGGTGCCTATTCTGTTCCCAACCAATTATTCCCCGCTTCCTACCCACTGAGGCATCGTTTCTAACAGTCTGGGAGAAAAGAGAGAGGAAGAAGAGGAGAATATTGTCACATGGCATTCCTGATCCAGGATTGGACACCGAGACATTATAATCACATCAGATAAAAATAAAAATAATCTTGGCAGCCAAGTTGTGAGCTCAGGCATCTTGCATAGCTATTTAATGGGATCTGCAGAATGTCTGTTGCAGTATTAGTCATGCCAGTTAGTCAAGGCTATCAAGTCTGTCTTGACTAAGAGGAAGAGAACATCAAAGGCAACATCCAGAAACAAAGAACCAACTCATTTGATTTTTCTTCTAGGGCTGCAGTTGCCCATTGATGAGAATGGTTGTTGTTGCTGTTAGTCCTGGAAGTTTTGCGTAAAGTGAAAGGAGGGTGCTTTGGAGAGTGGGGACTGTTGAGCTTTAAAAGTCATAAATAAAAAGCAATGTATAGAGGTTTTGAAAATGTAAAAATTGCTGTGGCTACACTTGCCGTGATAGTGAGTTTTATCCCAGCTGAAGCTTAGGCTGGTTGTGAGTAGTTTGTCGTGGATTTTCTGCATTTAACTGGCTAATTGTCGGTTCTCAGTCTTACAATAATGTGAAACCATAAATCAGTAGGATCAAGTAACCTCTATCACACATGCAGCCTATGTCAGTGTGTGTGTATAATGTTGAAGAACAAAAAAGATGCAGAAATAGTGCTCAGTTATGGACATAGAGTGTTAGCGCTGGATTTATTTGAATTGTCAGATTACATGTCACTTCAAATAATGCAGAGGAACCCTATTCTTACATAGTCACTTAGAAATCTTTTTTGCTTTCTCAGTCAAATATCTTGCACCCTTTACACACTTCATTACCCAGCACTTCTTTACACAGCATGAACGGTCTATACCTTGCGTATTTTTCTGATTCACACAAGAGGGTGAAGCGTCATATGCTGTTTTGAGTACTCTAAAAGCTCTAGCCAAAGAGTTACTGTAGTGAAAAATATCTGTGTGTTACAGCATACTGTTCCACGAGTGCCAACTGCTAGTCCAGCATTCACACCTATGCATAGCCCTTCATAGCTCCAGCATGGTAGCTGAAAGTGGTGGCACTTGAATTTAGTGGATGCTTTTGAAAATTCAGGCTTTGACTGCCCTGTTTATCCCCCTTTGTGTGAACTGTAGGTTAGAACGCTCACCTACCATACATGACTGCTCTCAACACTGATCAAAAATTAAATAGTTCATTAAAGAAATGAAGTGCTATGGAAATTACAGAAGTTACCACTGCTCCTGTACTGGTTATTACAGAGCCCTGTCTTACTGGCCCTTCAGTACTCAGCAATATTTTTGTAGAAATGCAATACTAAATTTAAAAAAAGAAGGTCATAATCAATAAATCTGTTGGGTTTGTGTTGTGGTTTTGACATTTGTGCAAGATGATGTCTAGTCATAGAATGGTTTGGGTTGGAAGGGACCTCAAAGATCACCAAGTTTCAACCCCCCTGCCATGGCAGGGACACCTCCCACTAGACCAGGTTGCTCAAGGCCACATCGAACCTGATCAGTCATTGAAGTATACTACATATTTTTTGGAAGCTGTACCTTACTGCATCATCTTAATATTATCTCCTAATAGCACTTAGAGAGCCTTTTTATCTTGGGGTTGTGTAAACGCATAGGGAGAGACTACCCTTTCTCTTATTTTAAATATACAAAAGGCTCAAGGGTTGAAAGAGGAACCAGACACAAAAAGGTGAAGGAAATCTTCAGTTAACCTGAGTAATCAGCCCAGTGTTGCAATGGTCAATGCAGTGGTAAGGCAAAAATCAGTAAGGTTTAAATGCAGCAAGGAAATTCAGGTTAGCTGGTCTAAAAATTGTCCTGTAGAAAAGGTTGTTGAGGCCTGCAGCAGTTTATGTTAGGAACTTATGGGCTATCCAGCACTGCTTGTTTTTAAGAACTAGCTGTGCAAAAAATTATCCAGGGTGTTTCAGAAAGAGCTGATCCTACCTTGGGGCCAGTGAATGGCCTGGGGGTTTCTTTTCCAGAGAACAGCCCTAAACCTAAAGCTGTGATTAATAATTTTATGTGGGTAATAACGCCTTGGCTTTTGAAGCTTGTTGAAGATTGCTAGCATAGGATGACAGTTTGTGGAAGTAGAAAAGACCTGTGAGAGTACATTAACATCTTGCAAACCTGGGAAAAGTTGACAAAAATATATTGTATTTTCTGCCTCAGAAAAAGGCTAATACTTTGCCTTTAAGCAAGGGTATTGGAGAACCTCGCAGATCTTTTACAGGTACTGTAGGAGTTGAGTTTATAGGAGTAATTTAGGAGTTTACCCACATTCTTATTAGCACTGTGCTGGTGAGAAAATATAGGCTAATAGAACTTTAACAAGGATTTCTTCTACTGTGTCTTTGCAGTTTTGCAGGAATTAATGTGAAAAGACTAGTCATCTTTTAAAGCACTTGAAGTATTGAAAAGCCATTCTTTTATTTCATTGAAGCATTTTTAGAGACTGATAGCATATTGCCAATATTTATGAAAATGTGAGGACAATTATGCATTTAAAATGTGTAATTGAATTGTCTTGATTTATAATCAAGTGTAATGTATTTTTCAAGAGCATGTGTAGTATTGAGTCCAAAGTAATTGATATGTAAATATACTTTAACATGAATCTGCCATTATTTATAGGCACTGACAAGCTGAATGCCTTTTGACATTTTAAAATTGGCTATAATGAATCTTAAAAACTGGATATGAAAATAAACTTACTAAGCAGGAGGAAAACTTGCAGAGACTTTATCGTGGTTTTTTTTGTTGAAATGTCACAAACGGTTCCTTAGAAGGTAATTGCTGAAGAATTTATGGAAGAGCCACAATAAAAATTGAGCTGTTACGTTTGCATGGGATTTAAAATATTTGCGTGCTAGTTACCCTCTCTGTAGTGATATCCCTTCTCAAAGAGGGACAGAGGAGCAGGCATTTCCCTTTCCTCGGGAGACAATCTGCCTCACCCTCTTGACATAGCTGCTGTGTGGTCAAGGGTTGGTGCATTTTCCTGCTCGTTTGGAGGTACAGTTGATTAATGATCAAAGTGACAAAAGCTTCTTTGGCTTCTTTGTTCATTAGTGCTTGGGACTGGAGAATCTGGACTTTTCTGAGGTATCCACTGATGAGCCACTATGACTGAGCTAAGTGTTTTAAGAGAAGTACTTAGTAGTGGTTGGGGGATAGTACATATCTCTTGTAATGTCATAGCATGGTATCACCAT
Source organism: Coracias cyanogaster (assembly GCA_033124195.1). NCBI lineage: Eukaryota > Metazoa > Chordata > Aves > Coraciiformes > Coraciidae > Coracias > Coracias cyanogaster. Next base: position 142,072 of record JAVSBS010012042.1, on the reverse strand, counting down.
CTGAATCCAAACCAGGGCCTCAAATGAAGGGTGACATATACAGGCAGTAAATCTCCATCTTGAAAACCTTGCCAGCATCACGTCTAACTACCAAATGCCTGATGTTGTATCCAGCCTGTGCAATATAACGTGCAGTTATGCTTGTGTGTCTTAGTATTGCCTAGTAAAAGGAGATGCCATGCATAATACATCAGAAAAGTGTTTAATCCTGTCATATAAATTTTCAAAATTTATATGACTCATTTCATAATTAGTGAGGATATAAAGGGAAGATCTTTTAGGAGTCTCAATTTATTAATTCATCTTGGTGAGGAGCAATTTGTTATTAATTCCTTAACAGATCATATATCTAGCATACTTACAGGAGAATGAAAGAGATATAATTTGATAATATAGGTAAGAAATAGTATATTAAAAGAAAACTTTTAGGTGCCCTTACTTAAGTTCTTCTGTAAAGAAAATCATATGTTAATGCTCATTATTTTTAAGTGGTTTGAAGTGTTATGGCTGTCTGTGAAAGTGTTTGTTCTTTCCATCAAAATGAAGAAACTTAATCACCTTACCTCCATCTGTTCCTGATAGAAACAGGCCTAGATGATGAACTGTATATTTCAAGTAGGTGCTTTTAGCCATTTATACTGGGTTAAACACACTCTTCTCCTGACAGTGTAAAGAATATCAACTGATTTTACTTATAATTTCAGAAGCACCCTTGATGGATAGAGCACAGGTAAATAGAGCATGGGTTAATTGAAGAATAAGACTCAATTTGGGGGGAAAAATGGTGAAACATGGTAAAATTAATGAGATTTTCCCATCATAAAAATATCTTGTAAAGACAGAATAATAAAGGGCCTGATCTTGCTAAGATTTTTGGTGTAAAGTTATGTCTATACTTTAAAAGAAAAAAGAGGGAAAGGGAATTTGACGCAGTAAATGAGCTTTTTGTCTCTAATCTGAAAAGATGCAGTGTCAAGTTCAGTGGTGTGGTTATTGGGGAAGAGGAAAGAATTGCATGAAAAAATGCAGATGTTATACTTGTCTCTGTTGTGACTCTTGTGCTCTGGTTTGCATCCTAACACAGGAAATGGGTTACAACAGGTGATCTTGTTCCTATTATTATTAATCCTATATGCCATCTGAAATGACTGGCACTGCGATGTGATCAGCGATGTGGCAAATACGTAGCTTTTAAATTCATTGACATCTTTTTAAGAAAAAGATCTGTTTAGTACATCCGCCCGTTTCTACAGAAATGGCCTTCTGAGGTGTAGTGTCTTCTGAAATTTTCTGTATGCGACCATAGATGCCTCTTTTATTCTTTCAATTTTTTTTAGTGTTGAGGTAGGGAATGTATTTTTCTAAAGTATGTGAAATTTGGTTTTGGAGCAGGATACACCCTCTTTCCAATCAGATAAATGTTTTTCATTTATATCTGAACAAGAAAAAATATTCCTTGGCCTGTGTTCATCCATTTGTTTGCATAGTTGAGCATAGGATGATGAAACAGCTTTGGAAGAGACAAAAATTACCTGAAATACGGCTTAATGAAAGAGGGAAAAGCTATTTCTTACCCTTGAATCTCTGTTTTGTTTCAGGTAGGACTGAATTATTTCACAACTTCATTATTCACGCTCCAATTCAACAAGATATTCAAACCTGTTTCAAGTTTTAATATTTTATTATCTATTATTCTGAGTGGATGGGTAAAGCTGAAGTGAATAGAACCTATTCACTTTTAAAGCTTGTCATGGGCTTAAGTACTTGGCAAATCAAGTCCACATCTGCCACAAATGAGTAGTTCTTACTGTTAGAGGCTTGGTTTCATCTTCTAATACAAAAACCTATCTTGTTACAGGAAGATGAAAATTAATCCTATTTCTCAAAAGTTGTTGTCTCTGTTGTACCTTTCAATATTTAGTTGTACTAGGCAGTCTCTAAAATCAGGTGTTTTCTTTAGAGAGTACTGTGAAAAGTGGAGAGCTTCTCTCTCTTAGTGCTCATACTTTTGATAGCAATCTACAGAAAATACAAGTTTTTCCATCTCCCAGTGCTCAATTCTTTTATGTGTTTAGTCTGGGGAGGTGAAGGAATAGGAGGAATATTCCACACAGATTCTGTGGGTATCTAACCACGGTTCCTCTTGTTGCACAGGAATTCAACTGATTTAGGCATCTCCAATATTCATGTTACCAACTGTGAGTGGGGAATTGTGGTGTGTAGAGTCTGTGTAAAGCACCATGAGGGGCTAAAGGACAAGGTCTACAGAAATAACCACTTCAGTCAAAACCTGGGTGAAACTTGGGGACTGTCTTTACAAATATATTGGATTTTTGTGGTACTTACACCATTTGTCTTCGTACACAAAACTTGAACTGTCCTTGCAATAAAACACATTATTATGTCACGGGTACCATGAATGCATCTCATTCACTTGATTGTTCAGTGGCTTTGGCTTGAGTTAAATGTATAGCACTGAACTTAATTAAGTTTTTAAATTTTTTTAGGTTTTTGTTAAACCTTTGGGCAAGGAAGTAGTTTCCCTGTGGGGTTTTTTTGTTTGGTTGGTTTTTAAACTTTTTCTTCCATCTTAAAAATCCACATTTTTTTATTCTGCTCTCCTAGACACCTCAGCAGATTCTGGCTTAACTCAGGTGAAGAGAAGGCAGGAAACTTTCACTCCTTCATAGTTCCCCTCCTTTTGTAACAACTTGGAGGGTGTTACTTCTCTGTCCCCTGTATTCAACAGAATCCAGCCTGTGTTTGCTATGTGGGTACCTTCTAAAGCACTGGAGGGAAAAGTAATCTTAATACCTGTATTTAAGAAAGGCATTCCCTTCCTATTAATAAAATGACGATATGGATTCCTTTCTAAATTGTGAACAGAAAGTATAGTGGAAACTGAAATAAATAATTCAACCTTCTACCAACTTGGATTGATTAATTCCTACAAATCTATAAGGAAAATTAGATACTCTTTTTTTTTTTTTGGGGGGGGGAGGGGGTAAGGTTATGTATCTCATTCTGATGCTAGTACTTCTCATTGACTTACAGGGAAGTTGCCTCTGGTGCTAAATGCCCAAGGAAGGGATTGGTTATGGGAGAAGGCAGCAGGTAGTCATGGGGGCTAGAAGGGACAGACAGGGCTACTGCTGTCTTTTGGCATAGGTGACAAAGCTGGGATCCTGTAGAAGCTCTGCTTGTCCAGAGAAGAGTGGGTCCCAATTCCCAAGCGTTTTCCTATGTCTGTTGTAAAGCAGGATAGAATTAATGAGCTATGGTAGTACCTGCATGATAACAGAAACTGTCACCTTTAACTGAAGGGATTTAATTGAAAATCTGTGATTTTTTTTTTTTTTAATGGAAACTTGATTTTTCTTTGGGTTGGTGGAATACCACCCAAGTCTTCAAGGGAAGAGGACTGACTTTGTTTAAAAGGTTAAAACTTAAGTTTTAGTGTATTATTTTTAATGCAAAAATGTTCAACCATTTTGAGCCAAATGGCTTTGAAAAATCCAGCTAAAAGAAAACAAACAGGTCAGTAATGTCTGGCCAAATAGATTTTGCTCAACTGTCCAGAATTACTCTGAGGTTTTCAGAGAAAAAAAAAAAAAAGGGCAAAAATTTTTAAGATTTCTTTTTTTTTCCCAAGCAATTAGAGGAATTGATCAAGACTAAGGTAACCTTACTTGTTGCAAATTGTTCTGTAATTTGTTCTGTTTGGCAGAGTGGAGCAGACTCTGTGCTATATTGAGTAATCCTAATGAATTTTAAAAAACTCACTACCTATACAACACCATTTTCACCTTGAATGTTTTGTTGTGGCTTAGAAATATCTTTTTCTAATTTTCACTTATATACGTATGTTACTCATCAAACAAATACAGGGGAAAAGAGAAGTAGATTTTTTTGCTGTGTTTCAGTATCTGCGTATGTATATAGGATTGCTGCTCTTAAGTTGTGTGCACACTTGCATGATGTTTTTCATAGGCATTGTTGGGTGTTCCTGTACTTTGAAAACCATTTCTAATTATTTAAGCATCAGCCTGAGCAACCAGAAGAGCTGCAGAGCACCAGAAGTGCATTCCCCCCGGGCGTGGGGCAGCAGGAGCTGCTCAGCGCAGAGGAGCAGCCAGCTGTAGTTGTCATGGCAGAGCGTTGCCTTCCTCCAACCAAGAACCTCTCGAGTGCCTTGGTGTAAGTGCAGCAGCCCTGCCACCAGTGCCATAAAAGAGCGTTTCTGAGTAGATGACATTTGGGCTGACCGTGTAAGCCAGTATTCACTTTACCAGAAAAGGGTATGAAGTCTCTGCTGTGCCAGCTCGGCCAGATTGAGCTGTATTTACAGACAGGCTCCAGCAGAAAAGGTTGTGAAACAGAAGTTAATATAAAGCTCTGTCCTTTGACAGAGTAATGCCAACTTTGTGATTAAAGCAGAAGCCTTCGTGTAAACTATGGATGGCTCTATTGCATGTTAGGTTTGGAATTAATCGTCATAATATGGGAAAAGAGTAAAAGCATCTCATTAAGAAAATAGATTACATACATGCTTATGTGGTGTAGACAAGATTAAAACTGGAAAATGCTGAGGATCTCTTTTGTAACTGGCAAAAAAAAAGAAGAATCAATTATTGGGTAGAAATGAATGAATGTGCAGAGTCAATATTTTATAGTAGGTGGTGAAAGTTGAATGCCTGATGCCCAGCAAATCATTTGATTTAAAGGTTTGGGACTGCAATGCTTGACTTCTCATTGAAAAAATATTAAAAAAGCAAATTACTATTTGCTGGAAAGTCACAGAAACCTTAGCAGAATTGGTTAGTTCCTGCTGCTCCCTGGAGGTTTTCCTCTTCAGCCATTGATTGAGTATGTGCTCTCTGAATTGTGAAGAATTCACCTTTAATCAAGGGGCCCTATACAGTTGGTTCAGGTTTTTTGTGTGTGTTACTTAGAGAGAATCTCAAATACATTTTTGTTTTCACTTAGTCATATAAACTATGGAAGTAATTGAAGTGAAAAGATAAAACAAAACCAATTTAAGCAAAGATAGTGCCTACACTTCAACACCATTTGCTTAACTCCCTTAATAATGCTAAAAGTCTGTTGAACTTCAGTAAGAAGAGTTCAGCCTTCCCCCCTGCCAGTGGAACAGTTTCCACCTTACTGACCACTGCAGCTGTAGGCTTTTTGTCAAAGAACTTCCTTCCTCCGGCTCTGTCATTCTGTTCTGCCAAGAAATCAAGTCCGTGGCAGCTTTAGTGTATCAGAGATAGTACTCCATGGTTGCACCCTCCTTCTCTGCATTTGCACCTGCACTCATCCGACACCACGGTGAAAAGGCTTGATGAGCTACACTGGCAGAAGACTAAACCTGGAGAAACAGAAATAAATTGGCTGCCTGAACTGGGTCATTATGGGGTCAGATGAATAGTTACTGGAGGACAGTGCTGGTCTAGATAAGCTTCAGTCCTTCATGCCTACCGTTGGTCCCTTGTTCATGCCAGACTCCTGCGTTCTTTATTGCACTGTGCGATGCTTCCATCTCCGAGTGCTCCTACTGAGTTCAGTGAAACTACTTGCTGGTCATATATTGCTGGCATATTCTTCTCCGAAAGGAATCTGCATTCAGGAAAATCAATAATTTGGTATTGTTGATGAGGGTGATGATTTATGTATAAAAATCATCTAGTGTTAAGCAGCCCAGAAAACAAAACCAAACCAAACCATAAAATTCTGCAGCCTATCACTTGATTTGAGCTCTCATTAGAACATGCTTCCTTTCTTCATTTCATAAATCACAGGTAGTCTGTGTAGTGGGAGTTTTGACTCAGATCCAAGAAAAGAAAGAATTTTGTGTGTGTGAATATATTTACATATTTAATGTCCTCACACAAAAAAAAAGAGAATTAAGCATTAAATCTAGAGAGAGATTTTCTGGAGTCCACTCCAATTAGTAATCAAATGTACTCTTCCACCTTCCGTTTGACACCTGACTTCATATTCTGTTTATTTGTTAGTCTCTCTGCGTTTGATCAGCGTGTTTTGCCATAGAGCACTCCACAGCGCTCACGGTCAAGAGCTCGTCACCAAACTTGCATTATTCATAGTTTATGTTTTAAAACCGAAGGAGCAGCTTTGAACACAAATTTGATTTCAATAGAAATTAGTATTGGTGGCATGTTGGTATTGGTGCTGCTGTTCCGTGTGGTGAGATGTCTTCTGTATTAAGTGGAACAATATCAGTATGAGATTGTCCCAGCAAGCCAAGAAAGCATCTCCACTATTAAATTCTCAGGTGCAGCATCTCAGCATATAAATCAAACCTTGTCTAATTGTAGTGCTGACTTATTGGTCAAAATCTTAGCCCCAGCGTTGAATTTAATTACACAGTAGATAAAGAGCATGAAGTACTTTCATGTTATTTAGGAAATCGTGGTCATGACTACTAAATAGCTTGTATTATTCCCTGAACTTGGTACAGGGCTAATTGTTTATCACTCACAAAGTCCCTCATTTTCCCACTTTGTACAGTCAGTGGTGCTGTAAGACCCCAAGAGAAGTGATAATACCACCCTCAACAGAGGAAGATGATACTCATCAGAAATAAGGGGAACTTTTAGCTCAAAGTGCTAGAAAGGTGGGGTTTTTTTACTCTCTTATGAGAAGAGTAGGAAAACTTCTCGGTGGAAGCGATTGCATTATCTCAGTTCCTTCTCTGGTTTCGATGTACTTTTATCAGCTAGTTTGCCTCAGAAGAAAATGGCTGAAATGAGTTACCATAATATAAAAGAAAATACTGTTTTAGTCAGTTCTTTTCCCAGCTGCATTCAATGTACTAATGCAAATTTTTTGTTACTTTGGGCAACTGTATTTGCAAAAAGCAGGGATTTGTTTTGGAAGTTAAATATTCCCCTCCCTTTGAACAGTGGGCAGGAGGATGGGATTTTTTTTTTTTTTTTTACAGCATTTGTCAGGACAGAACAGCTCTAGAGGCTTTAAGTAAAGCACTGATTGCCCTGTCAGTCAGGGTGCTGAGGAACTGGGAACTTCACAGATTGATGCTTGACAGAATAATTAGAAAACTGTCACTTGAAGTAACCACTCTGGTGTTCCCTAAAGAAATGTGCCCATGCCAAATGTGTGCTGTCCAAATCCAGAGGTTAAATGTTCAGTAAGACAAAACATAGCATGTCACCAGAGAAAATTGCTTCTAACGTGCTGTGGAAGCGATGCTCCTCAAGCCCCTAAACACTGACTACACAGTTTATTGAGCTTACCTGCTTTGATCTTGCCTGTGTATTCAAGAGCTTTTCAGCTCTGAACTAGGAGTCTTAACTTAGTAATACACTGAGACATTATCCAACATTTTAGATAACAGAGGGTCTTGAAGGGTTTGAGGCAAAAGCACTTAAAGCTGTAACAACATTTTCCAGATCTGGAAAGGTTTTACAGCAATTCTGCAAGTGTTTTTGAGTACCTTTCACTAAAGTAAATGGAAGCAGATAGTATCACGTGCTTCCTTCTTAATCCTTAGCCCATAACGAAGCCTGGATGTATTTTTCTGATTTCGGTTGATTTGGAGACTGCTCTGAGGAGTGCAGGAAGGGGCTGTGACATTTGTGTGCTTTGGTTTTCATTCATGTTAGTGCTATGTTGTCTGCAAGGGAGGTTGACATGTCAAAGAAATAAGTTTTGTTCTGGGAAAGGTTGCTCTTAGTTTGTTGGAGTCAGTTCTGGAATCTCAAGCTGGAAAGATCCAAGGTCTCTCCAGGGAGCAGTTTTTGTGGTAGAAAGCTGTGTTTCTTCCTGGCAGTGGAGCTGCTGGTTCCAGCTCTGCTCCTACAGAGTCAGAAAAATCTGATGTCAAAGCAGTTTCTGCAGCTTGAATCTGTGTACCGGTTGCTTCATAGTAGTGTGCCAAAAGCTGAGATGTGATCAAGTTCAAGGTTTGTTTTCAACTAAACAGTTCATCATGAACCTGTCAGGTACAGTAGCTATATGGGACAGTTTTCTGGAATGACTATAACAGATTTAACTTATGCCAACCAGATTTGCATAGTCATTGTGTTGAGACTTGTCTGATTTGAAGCTTGGAGTTTATTTTAAGGTATAATGGGCTTTTTCAGAATTAGTATTTTACCTGAACTGCTTATGGATTCTCTAAGTAGTAAACACAAAGAATAATCTGAGATTTGGTGGCATGCATTTTCCTGTTGATTTGGAATATTACAGGAACATGTGCTTTATTTTGTCACCCTGATGCTTAAGATCACTTCATACATGAGAGTGGTTTCCTGATTGCTTGTTATCTATAGGGCTGAATCTTGAATCGTGCAATTCTCTTGACAGAGGAAAAACTGCTTGAATAAGTTTGAGTGAGTTACAGGCACTCAGGTTGCATTTCTCAGTCAGTGCTCGCTCTGGAGCTGCCGAGGCTGTATTTGCAATGGATATGTCAATCAGAAGTGCAAGTGTCTTTTCTTGGACATTGTAGATACTGAAGGTCAGTGCTTCCATGGATTTAACTGAGAATAATTTTCAAATTTCTTTTTTCAGAGTTATAGATGAAATTTCAAAACTGTCATAGGAAGAGAAAAGACTTACTTCCATGAGCAGTCAAGGTCTGATTCTCCTCTCAGTGAGGTATTTCTATTAGTCATAAATCTCCTGGTACTGGAGTGTTACTGTTGTTTTGTATTAATCAAACTAAAATCAGATCAGGTCATTAGTATCTGTACAGTGCTTTTTTGCACAGTGTGCTAAACTGATTTTTTTTTTTTCCTCCAGGTAATGCACATATGAAGTTATGTACATGCATACATACAGAGACTTCAGCAGTGTTCACATAACCATGTGCGCTTTGAAGCCAAACATTGCTTGCTGCCATTGTGACAGTTTGGGAATGTGGGGGTTGTTTCCATGAACTGTAGATTCCTTTTCCAAATACCATTTGTGACTGTCAATTTATAGTGCTTTTACAGCTTCAGTTTTCCAGAAGGAAACAAACAGAGGCAGGGACAATATGGTAGGACCACCAAGAAGTTACTAAAACGGCCTCGTTGCCTCAGTGAAAGACTGGGACTCCAGCCACCTTGCTACCACAACAGAGTTCCTATGGTCATAACAGCTCTGAAGCAGCACTTCTTAGAAAATCTTAGCTGGAGGACAAGAGGAGGTTTCTCGTACCTTTCAAGAACAACTGCAGTATTACATTCAGGTCAGAAAAAACATCCTTCAGATTTCAAAATGATATGTAAACTAACTTTTCACTGATGCAACTTTTCATGTGCTGCATCGGTGACAGAATTGTTTCTATAGGAATTTATTTCCTCAAAAGACCAGCATCAAAAAGCCAAAACCGAATAAATGACATTCAGTAAAATGTCATGGTGCAAATGCTACACCCTTATGATTATTGTCATTCATGGGGGGAAATCCGCATAGGACATTTATGTCTCTGACTCCCATAAGAGATAATGTCACTACAAGCTCACAGTAGTGAAACCTGTAGGGATTCCCTGTTAACTTTTATTATCTTATTTTTACGCATATAACACTTTTCCATGCAGGCATCATACATGTTTTTGTCATAACAGCCTCAAGTAAACTTCCCTTATCTTGCTGCTATTCTCCACTTCAGAGTTTATTCAGCTCTATTGTACCTTTCCTCCCCTGAGATACGGTAAAAGTGTTCAAACTTTTTTTCTTGTTAATATTTTTTTAAAGGAAGTGGTGAATTTAGATTGCGTTCTGTAAGTACGGGAACAGGGAAAACTTTTATTTCCTACCCTTTGAAATAATTCTCATGTAGGTTTTGATAAATTGGACCTGGAATAAATGCCTTCATTTTCTCCCTCTGTAAAACTTCTTTGTCTGAATAAATCAAAGAGAGTATCAAAAATAATGGAGGCAGGGGGGGAAAGGGTTGTAGGGAAGTGTTAAAAAAATATATTGCCTGGGAAGAGGGACATGCTGAGCGTTTTGAAGTGTATAAAAGGTGTAAACATGAGGGAGGAAGTATAGTTATTTAATCTTAGTAAAACTGGAACTAAACATTTTTTAAAAACAAAGAGGAGTGAATATCATCAAAAAAATTCCTAACATCAAGAGCTATAGTGTAAGACTTTGATCCTGAAATTAGCTTGGTATGTGCCCTTCCTTGGTATGTGCATGTGAGGAGTCTGCTGAGTAGATCCTTCACATACCTGGTCTACATTTCTTTTCACAAAATCCTGCCAAAAGAAGCTTGATTTCTAAAATAAAATTGAAGCCATCTCTGTGGAAAACTTTGAAAGGAATTAGGCTGAAAAAGGAAAGATATTTCATGGCCTGTCATGAGAGGAACTGGAACTTCTCATAGGTATTTTGGGGGTTTTTAATTAGTGATCCTTTTGCTTGCACAGAATATGGTAGGTGGTCCGTGCTGTTTTTAGAGGCTGTGGCACAATCCCAGATTTGCATCTGGTAACAGGATCTGGCTTCAAATGTGTTCTCTCTGTAAGTCCAAACTTTTACAGGAATTACCTTTACAATTCTTCCATCTTCCTCTGCATCTTCATCTTTTCCCATATGGGAACCTGTATTCCTAGCATCTTTTTCTTCCTCCTTTACCAATTCTCCTTTCAGCCTGAGCACTTGGGGTTGCACTGGCACTTCCAAATTCCATCTCCCTTGCAGGAAGTGGTGACCAACTACATCTCCCCACTTCAGCACCTCTCTGGTGGAGGAAATAAGTTTTACTCTGAAAGTTTAGTAAGAAAACAGGCATGGTGTCATTTAATGCCAAGACGTGTCTGGGTAGGGGTTAACTGGTGTTCCAGGTTGTGAGTCTTATGTTGGTTTGTCTTCAGAGCTGTTAAAAACCCTCCAGCTCTGCTTGAAATTTAGAACCAAATTGATTCAATACATGGGGGAAAAGTCTGTGTTGAAGGCTGAAGGGTCCCAAGATCAGGGACCCAGAGTGCCTTCTAGAAGGTCACAGACCTTGTCAGTCTCTGGGCCAAAAACAAGGCATAGACTTGCCTATGCTGTTTTCCTTTGACTCGTTTTGGATATTAGCTTTTTAGGGTTAATATTTTGGAGTTAATATCTTTGTTTGTAGCTTTTGTGCAGAAAGGAAGAGATAAATTTCTGTTTATGCTTATTAATTTTCTATGATGTTTTCCTGGTCAACACACACATCCCATTTTTGCCTTATCTTAAAAACAAGATTTTTCAGTGCTAGAGTAAATTTTCTAATTGAATACATCCGGTTGGCATTCTAACAGCTTGTCAATTTGCGCATGTTTGACAGCTAGCCTTGTTGCCTTCACAACTAATGCTAGTTGAGTGCCAGTATAAATGAGTATGATAATAGTCTCATATTATGTCTAGTCTTTTTCAAAATGTAATGTCAACATTTTTCTGAATCCCTTGTGGTGTTTTCCTGAAAGAAAATGATTGAGAAATAATGAAATCTTGCTTTGTTTGTCATATCTGTGGACACTGAGCCCTACAAAGAATTTTTCTTTTTCTTTTGAATGTCAGAGAATTCAAGTTGTGAACGCTCTGTAAAACAGATCTTATTAGGCAGACTATCACTGTAAGAAAAGAATTTAAAACTTGATATCCATTTGAAAGAATAAGAGAAAGGGAAAGAAAAAGGCAAAGAAAAGCTGCCCTTTAAATGATTGATGGGCTGCCCAGATCAGGTACAGTCTAAATTAGACACATTTAGATAATTGACCTTCTGAAAGGATATAGATTAAATTTGATTGATGATGTCAGTATTTGAACAAAGACTTTATTTTTTTGCCATTATTGCTGGTTTATTCTGTTGGCATCCAAAGATAATTAAGGAAGTACTTTGACTTTCCAAAAGACTAATACATGGTTTGGAGGAAAGGTAATTGTTACATGCGGCACCACTTTGGTGTACACAATTACATCCAAGTGAAATGTTGAGTTTAATGGGCCCTTGGAAGATTTGTTTATGCTGGAGTACGGAATACAAACTTGGGCTGAAGTCAAGGTCTCTTAGTCAGCGTCCTGCAGTGGAGTTCTTCCTTTCCCAAGGTTACCCAACAGTCAGTGGCAGAGACTGTCAGAAAGCAAATTATGTGGCCTTCAGTTGTGCAATGTCACATCCTCTAGTGTGGTCTCCTGCCATAGATGTCGCTGGTGCACATATATATATTTATATAGGTGTCAAAGATCAGTGCCGTGTTCAGCAGAAGTGTGTGGAGTGCAGTAGTAGTGGTTCCTCCATGTTGTTGTTTTTCCTGCACCAGAAAGAAACTAATAAAACCTCTTCTCATTAGGATTTTTTGCCTGCTGACATGCTGGCTGAAGAAGGTTTGATATCAGCATTTTGTCAGGAAATTTACTGAATTGACAAGAAAGGAGATGTTATTTATTAGTGTCCAATACAAATAAATGCAAATAAACACAAATAAATGCTATTGTTTTGTAAAGCTGAGGAGAATCTGTATAAAATGAAGTCACTTTCATCTCATCTGTCTGCTTTGTTGAAATAGTGGCCTATGAAGAGAAAAAGGTTACTTTTTGAGATTTAATGCCCTGAAAATTTACAGGCTTGATGCTTAAGCAGTAATAAGTGAAGCATTAAGGCATTTCTTGGGGATTAATGACTGCCTGGGAGGAGTTGATGGCTTGAAGAATAGCTGAGGACCATTAACCTCCACTGGTCATTAATCTTCGAAGGCTGCCTTGAATGCTGAGGTCATTATTGCTATTAGAAAATAAATATTTGAGGAGGGAGAGAGAGGAAGGATCATACAGACTTCTAAAATACGTGGTTTGAATGGTTTAGTAGCTACCCTGTCTATCATATATCATGCTAGATGAAGAGTCACTAATACTATTAATCTACAGGATTAATAATGTTTTTAAATTTCCACTGCTTGGGTTGCTTTTATTTTATTCACTGATTCAGGCTGTAAAGTCCATTAACAACAGGATAAATGCAGTTTTAGAAATGTGATGGTAAGGTGTGTGCAGCTTCATGGTTGGAGAACAGGCCATGTCATGTTTCCTCCAAAATTGTTTTCAAGTTTAAACAAGGTGTCGTGGCTGCCATTGAACATCCTTTGTTCTGCAGCCCCATTCCCTATGTAGGCACATGGTGGGTACATGCTTGTGTCTCATTTCCCTGCCAAGGGACATACCTTTCCATGTCTTTGGTGTTCAGCAGTGGTGTTCTCTACAACTCTTTGCAGAATAGCATGGTGTAGCACTTTATTTCCTGCTAGTCAGACTTGCTTTGTGTATGAAAAGGTCTAGAAGTGGCCTTCTGTGTCTCAAATACAAGTGAAAATCAAGCTGGTAATTCTGGTGCTGTTCACAATTTCTATCAGTCAGCAGCAAGAGAGAACGGTGTCACCTGCAGTAGCGGATGCACAGTGTTAACTGGAAACACACATTTCCAGCAACCTTCAAAATGTGCTGGTTTTATATACTGTTTGTACAGCGATTACCACAGGAGTATTTTGCATCTTTACCACACTTTGTGCTATTAAAGGGTAATACAAGATGAAAGCCAGCTCATCTTTATCTTTCTTAGGGTTGCAATGCCAAGGGTTACAAAACCAGGCAAATTCATGAGCAAAACTCTTTTGAGTTTTTTCTTCATCTTTTTGCTCCATTCAGCATAGCTTTCTGTATATGCTTGGTTTATTTTCTAGATTGAGCTCTTCTGCTCTCATCTCCTGTCCTGCCATCACAGTGAACTGTCAAGGGAGCAGCTGATGGATATACTGATGATCAATCACCTGGTTTTTGTGTGTACGGGTTGCTGCTGCTTTTAGTGTTCATTAGGATGATGCTGTGTCACGCTTGTACTCTCAGCACCTTAAATTACTCTTGATTTCATAACTACTTCATTTTGCAGAGGTGATCACTGAAAATGTGTGTTTCTATGTATGAGGTGCCACCTATGGGACAGTATCTCCAGCCTCTGAAGGCCACTGTAGGCCAGCAGAAGAATTTGAAGAGATGCTTTTTGCTGTTAGGCATAGTTACACTGCTGAAAAGTAGGTTAGCCTTTGCTCACATCCAGCCATCATTTAAGTCAATGGAGAATCCTCTGTGGATTCTGGGAAGCTTCAGATGAGGTTTCAGAGTGGCATGTAGAAGCAACATGGCTCATTTTCTCCTTGTCTCAACCCAGGAAGCACTTGCTATGTGCTTCAGTCAATAGGTAATTCACCCACTAGGAACGGTTAGGGGAAGCAAGGCTGGATGCTCAAGGTGTGTAGTAAAAAGGATCACAGAGGTATAACTTTCAGGGTGTTGCCTTCATGTTTTGCAGAAGCTTGTACTTAGGTAACTTAATGTCTGCATTTCTAGAGCATGCAGACGCAAATACTTGGGAATGTTGTTAAGGTTTTTTAACTTTACATTATTCATAATACTCACTTTAGAAGCTTGAAATTAAATCTTCTTTCCCTACTTGTTTTGCTCTTTTTCTATTTGGCAAACACTGATTTCTTCTCTACCCTCTGTGATTCTAATGAACTCTGAAATTACTGTAGCCTCTTCTGTTTCCTTCTTGATGCACTGTCAGCATCAGTGTTGCAGCAGATGCCCTAGTTACTGCTGTGACTTTGAATGTATATCCAGGCAAACACTAGCTTTGATTTGCTTTACTTGAGAATCTCTTTCAGTTACTTGTTTTGTTATTAAGCTACGTACTCTTTTTTGCATCATGTCAAGTATCTACCAGTCCAGTTCTGAGTTTAACTCCGTTTCCTTGTGTACCTGCAGTACTTTAATGAGACAAACTTGTTTCAAACTCTGTGGGTCAGATGTTCCTCTAGTACAGCCCTACCAAGGTGAATGCAGGTGAGCAGGCTTGTGTCTGCCAGTTCTGCACCCACAACTAGTCACGCAGGAGAAAGCCAAGTAAAAGCTACCCTTTTACTCTAGCTTAAAAACAAGTTTTTATTGGTATTATGCTTGGTATGTTAAGGAACATGGAGGTTATACAAAACCAAATCTGTATGTGCTCCTTGAGATAGACTTGGAGATTAGGAAAGACCCTTAAGCTTATCTAGTCTGACTGCCTGCAAACTCTTGACTAAAAATTCCTGCCTTGAGTTCAAAGTCCTGTGATTGAATTAACATCTGTCTTTCTTAGAAGAAATTCTCAGTCCGGGTATACATGCTTCATTAGTTTAGGAAGATACCGCACTTACACTTGTAAGCTTTTCCATAGTTAATCTATTTTTATGCTTACACATTTGAACTTAAGGAGTTTGTGGTTCCAATCGTAGCATGTGTTACCTTCTAAAGTACTAGATATTTTGTCAAAATTTATTGTGTAATCTTCCATTCAGTGGTGTAATAAACTGAGCTTAAGTGATTTTTTGAGATTCTGAGTAACTCTTCTTGTTGCTTTCTCTGACGTTCCATTTTAAGAGGAAAAAATGACCAAGACAGACATTGCTTTGTAGTCCTGGTGTTTTGCACAGGAAGAAATATCTCAAAACAAGAAACTTAATTCTCAAAACAAGAAACTTACATAGATAGCAACAGCAGAATTAAGTTAAAGACGTTCTTACCAGCTGTGCATAATTCCAAGTTTTAAAGTGTGAGCAAGATGCTGGAAGCCCTCTTTTGGGTTCAGTTTGGAAAATCTGCCTCTTCCTACTAAAATATTTTAAATGGAAGACTTTACCACAAGTGAAAGATGAATTAATCAATTTAAGCCCAAGGCAAGACAAGGTATATGTCAAGTTACAAGTTTTTGGTGAAAAGCTGTCTGCTGCTGTAGTTGATGTGTGCAAGTTGCATAGCAGACTATGCAATGAAATTGAAAAACTTCAGAATAAATATGTGTCTGGTGTTGAAAAGTGAATGAAACAGACTGAGTGCTCCCAGAAAAGTCTTTTTCTTGTAGAAATGAAAAATTAATGAGAAACAGGCGACAATTTCAGCATCATGTTATACTGAAGGAAACTGCTACCTGTAGCTTTTTCATAATTGGAAAACTAAAACAGCTATCCAGAAATCAATGAAATTATTATTGTTTCTGTGAGGGTTTGCATGGGAATCTTAACATTTGCAGTTGTGTGCAGTGTTCAACTGTGTCCTCTCATATTTTTCAACATCTGGATGGACGAACATCCTTTTAGAAGAATGCTTACAAATGCACGCCGTAGCAGTGAGGGCCTGAAAATAACCAGCAAGTGAACTGAGAATCCGGACATCCTGGTGGCATCTGTGTTCAGCTGAACTGTTGCAGAATTCTGTGCTTTAAAAGAGCCTTCTCCTGCCTTTTCTACAACCAATGGTTGTAGCTAAATGTAGGTCCTGATCAAGGCACTTGTCTGATTTTGTGAGTTGACAATGAGTAGGTTCTTAGTTCAACAGTAAAATGTTTGAAAGAATTTCAGTTCCACCTTCATGTGACCTGGGAGCATTCAGAGCTCTGCAATTAGGTGGGTTTGTGGAATTCATTCGCCAAATAATCAATGTGTGGCATAAGAGAGGGTAATTCCACAGTGATGGGTACAGTAGAAGAGTTGAAACAGGTACAAGTTGGACTTGCAAGGGCTTCCTGGGTATTGATTTTAAAGCCTGAAGAGTAAAAAATTATTTCAAAAGTACCTTTGTAACTCATGCATGAATTTTATACCAAAGGGAAAGCAGCAGGCTCTCAGTGTAGATCTGCTTCAGCATTTTCTGCCAGTTCCAATGTTTTCTGGAAGTCATCATCACAGCTGCAGCCATAAGAGGAATCAGTGATATTGGATTTGCTGAGGTCCTGGTAATCAAAACCTAGCAGGTAATAATAGAGGCAGGCTAAGATGGTGATTAACTGGATGACAGTTGTTTTGCAAGAAGGGAAATTTAATAGGAACTTGAAGTCCAGGCCAGAAAATAACTGAGATGATGACATTGAATAAGTGCTCACTGTAAATAAGTGCAAAAAACATTGGCCAGATTGAGGCTTAACTGTTTAGACTTAAGAATCCAAACATCTTGGTGACAGTAATATGTCATGCTCATGATCTTGTCTTGGCACTTTACACTAAAGATGGTGTTGAATAAGCCTCCGAAACACCAATACAGCTTTCTGTGCCCCAAGTAGCCTGTCCTTCAAGGAAAACAGTATAGAATGACTAAACACAGGACACGAGCAAAAGCATTACCAGTTTAGATCAGAATTATCATCTCTCTAGTCATTATATCTCCGACAGTAACCCTTAGCAGATAGCTACTTAAAAAGAAAGAGAAGGATTAAAGAATCCCCATAAGAGGCAGTTATGAACCAAAAATAAAAGATGTTACTCAGATTTCTTGATTTTTTTTTTTTTTTTCCTAAAACTTTGTATTGACTTTTCAATTATAAAATCCATATGCCTGGAGTGGTTAAATATTTGTAAAGATCTGCCTGAGAGTATAATTTCAGTAGCAGTGACTTGTTTTAAATTGTTTTATATATTCTCTGTATTCTGATAGTGGTGACTACAAAAGCACATTCTCTCTATGTGAACAAGTAAATATATTCACTGCATAAGGATTAATGGAATATGAGTGTAGCTGTATTGTTGCTCTGTGCAGTGCCACGCCTGTTTACATTTGAATCCATTGTAAAACAGTTCTGCTTGAGATTTTCCTAATCTCTGCTTTGTTGAATATTTGCTAACGTATAAAAATGAAGAATTTTAGATATGTCTTTGGGTGTTTTGTTACCTAAACGTGATTATTTGGACTTTAAGCAGGTGTGGATTTTCTGACAGGATGAATAAAACACCACCATGTATGAGAATCTTACTGCTCTACTTGAGCAGAGGAATATATTCATACACGAAAGAGAGCAGGAACTGGTAAACTGGATCACTTCAATATTGCTGTATGATTGTTCCTTCTGATTTTTGTTGACTCTGGCAAGTTAATTTGCTTTCTTTGGACCACTGGCTGTATGACTCCTCACCTTTCTAGAGAACTTGTAGGTATTTTAAATGAAACCCTGAGACATTCACTGCTAGATACATGCCAAAAGGAACCCTTACTCTTTCATTCTGTTTTTGCTTTCAGAATCTGACCCATCTTTTTCCTAATCCACAACAATGCTTTTTCTTCCACATCATTACTACTTTGATAATCTCTTGCAAAGGAACATTTACCAATGCTTGTGTTTTTTAATTATAATGCATGAGTAGCCATAACTTGCTGACACAGTTCACTCTCTAATTCTGAATCCCAAAGCTTCTTGATATATTAATCTAATATTTGGGGTTTGTTGTCTGGGTACTTAAAAATCAAGAAATGGTACATGTAAAGTATTTGAGTACTTACAAAGAGAATTGTACTGGTTGTTTCAACAAAGACCTATCAGACTTTTCCAGTGCTTCTCATTTCTGCTTTGCATCAATTTTGTCTGCGGCAATGTGTTGCCTGGAGTTGCAATTGGTAATCATCACATCTCTGAGATAGCTTTGATCATGTGCTCATAGAGGATTTTGTGAACAATCTATCTAATTCCATATGATCAGAATAATCCCAAATGAAAGGATTGATACAGTAATCATTGTACCGTTTACCTTGGCTTTAAATTTTTGAAATTTTTAAAGTATATGTTCTTCTTTGTGCAGTTTCAATAGTGTTTCACTATTTTGGAAGAAAGAAGAGAGTTTCTAACTCTGAAAAGGAGAAATTTTTTCTTCACTGATAGAATACCAGTTTTCACTCTCAGGCATTTATGGTGAGGAGGAATTATAGACAGTGGGACAGATGTGAAAAGAAAGAACTCTTTTTTGGATTCTACATCATGAATGTTCTTGGCAATTTAGATATGATTCTAATTTGGATCAAAATTGGAATGGTTCAGAAGTTTGTAGGCTAAGGATATTTTCATGATACTTCACTTTTGATACTTCTTAAATTTTTCATCCAGGTTATGTTTAGGTCTGAAGAGAATCAGCATTCCAGCAAACACCAGGGAATAGCCCATTGATTTATCTGGAAGGTACAATATAGAACTTTTTGGGTGTCTTGAAACAAAGTTTTGAAACATTGCCCAGTCATTTGTGGAAAGAATTAAATTCATAGGCTCAAGTCGAGGGATGAATTCAAAAGAGTTTGCCAGTCTGCAGCTGGCAAAGGATAATGAATAAGTGTATCTGTCAGCTGCAGACTCTGAAGACAAACGACAAAGTGAAACTTTGATAATGAATGTATTATTATCTGTTGTTATTCAAGAATCACTCAGTCAACCTCATGAATTAGAAAGTTAAATGGTTTTCTCTCCTTTCCTACTCCTCTCTCCATCACACCAAGACTGGTTTGCGATACTATCCATGAGTTACAGGTATCTAAACAAAGCTGTTGGTATTTAAGATTCTGTATTAGACTTCTGGAGCAATCTTGTATTAAGTCTGTAAGAAATGTGATCTTTTGTTAGTTCAAGGATTAACTATAATGAAAAGGAGCATTTAGAAAGAAGTATCATCATGCTATTCTAGTCTAGGTCTTGGCACATCTGTGTGTCCTTAATTGTTTATATTGTGAGGTTTTATTTATTTTACCAGCAAAAGTTTTTTTTTTTGTCTGTCAAAGATGTCACTTGTACTATATGCCTGCATATTGCTTTCATTCTATTTGAATGTAACAAGCTTGTAAGGATCTTGAAAATGTATTTTTCCCATTTAAGTGGAGTAAAAAAGCCTACAGATGCTGTCGTCATATTCAAAACCATATTCAAGCAGCGGATTACATATCTGGTCTATTCTTTATAAATATAGCATTCATATAAAGAATTTAATCTTTTAACATAAGGAACATAGTTTTCTCTGTCTTCGTATTCACTCCTAATTGTTGCATTTCAGAAGATGAAAATAAGGTTTTACAGGAAGTGTAATCATACAGTCTTTCAGTTCTACACATCTATTGATATGGAAAGCAAACTATTCTTGCAAATTATTGTGGCCTGTGAAATTAAATAAGATCTAATAATTTTTTTTTTTTTTAATATCTGAAACTTTGCCTTTATGTTTTCAGAATAAGGCAGGATTTCAAGCAGTTAATTCCAAAGACAATTTTTCACAGCTTAAGAGTTACCTTATGTTTACAGCATTAGTCTTAACCCATGGCCTTCAACATTTTACCCACTCATGCAGGCATTTTTCAATTAATAAGAGGGCTGGCATCTTAGCAGTGACTATAGATAGGGTAGCCTGCGATTAATAGATAACCTGAAACAATAGTTTTAATAGCCCATGATTGAGCTTACTTAATATGTAAGGAGATTTTCTCACTTAAAACAAAGAAGTAGTGAATGCGTGCGAGATTACCAGCATGCAGCAGGGGTATGTCATTGTCTGCACTGAAAAGAGCTGCGCATCTGTAGATAGTTGATAATTTAGATGATTATTCATTTATGTGTAACTGACTATTTCATAATAAGAGAGGGGTACAAGTTTGGGGTTTTATTTTGTCTGAATTAGATAGGGAAATGATTAATTAGAGAGCTGTATTTCGTGTCAAGTTGTGAATAAATATGTTTAGCATTCATATGGTTGTTTACAAACAGGAAACCCACACCGCTTGCCAACAGTTTGATTAAAAAAATAATCATTCAGTTCATCACTAATTCTCTGTAGGAAAGATCTTTACAATTGTGTAGTTTGGCATATTGTAATTAAATTCTTTTAAAATATTTTAATTAGGCAGAAGTAAACCAGGATCCTTTTGTTTGCTCTTCATAAATACCCTAAGGAGTCACAGAGGTGAGAGCTGTTGAGAGTGCTGCAGAGTATGAGGGCTTTTGGAAAGTACTCAGGTTGGAATTTTTAGTGTCTGTCCACACTTAGTTGATGGATGGCCTTATAAAATCAAATAATTAATTCAAGAAACCATTTTTCAGTTCTTCAGCTGAAGAATGTTTTTCAGCTATGTGTTGGTGCCCTAAAGACCAAATGTGCTGGAGTACTTTGGACCGATGTCTCACAGAGATGTATTTGTGAGGTTTTCCAGCCAAAAAATAAGGGCTTTCTGGAGCGAGGACTTGTCACAGAGGTATTCATTTTGTCCATCATCTTTTTTGCAAGCACCACTGAGAACTACTGAATTCCCATCCCTTTCAGAGGACATGGGTGAGGTTACCTCTATGCGTCACCAGCTTGCTTCCCAGAGCTATAATCCATCTCTATTTAGGGCAAGCACTGGTGAGAATATAGCCACGCATCGCTGTGGTGGGTGGCTGCAAGTGCCTGCATTCATCTGAAGTGCTTTCCTGTGGAGGTGAATTGTAGCACTAAAATGGCAACTACCGTGAATTAAAAGGCAATAGCTTGAAGTGCATGTGGTTTTGCTTTCAGGGCTGGTGTATTAGTTCCCAGTGTAACTACTGTCATTTTGCAGCTGCTGGCTTAGGTTAATTGCTGTTACAGTACAGTGTCATTGCTGCTGTTGTTACTGGTAGTAATTCTCCTTTTGTATTGGCTTTTGATGGACCAGGACTTCGTCATGCTGGACAGTAGATCAACACAGTGTAAAAACCAAGTCTCTAATGCAAAGAGCTGACAGTCATAGGGTATGACTTTGCGGTACAGCTAAGTCATACTCTCTGAAAAGGCAAGGTCTCTCCTTCCATTCATGCTTTAATTGAATTAAAGCCATTACAGGGACCTTTGCCCTGAGGTTTCAGTAGGGTTAAAATGGGAAATGGAGATGGAGAGCTATGGTCACAGGGGTTTCAGGTTGCCAAGGCTCTTAAGTTTGTCAACCCGTGAGGTTTTTAGAAGGTTGTAGATGTCATGGCTAAAAGGTGTCAGTGGAGTGGCACCAGGGCATCTTAATGGGAAACTTGGTTCAGGCATGAGAAAGTGCATTAAGATGACTATTTAAGTTTAGCTGGTGGCTGCCATCGGCTGGCAGGAGAGAATCTAAGCAGGAACCTACTCTGTTGATGCTTGAAAAGAAAGGATGGGGATGAGATTATGGTGGGCCATTAAGGGCCTTGAAAGGAAAGGCAAGACTTTCCTGATTAATCAGCACTACTATGGCAGACTGGCTCAGCGTGAAACACTCACTTGGAAACGTTTTTATGTAATCTCTTTTTCAAGTTCTTTTTAGCTACAACTGTGCTTAAGTACTTTAAAAGTAATTAACAAAAACTACATGCAATATATGCATTAAACTGTTTCTGCCTGCATTAATCTCCTTGCTTATAACCATTTGTATTGTTTTCTTTTGAAATATGGACTTTGAATTTGCTTTTCCTTTTACAGCTTAGCACAGGCCAATAAATAGTTCTTGGTACTGTGTGGATTGGAGGACAAGGTGTGTTTCTCAGGTGAGGAAATAGATTCTGACAATGGGAAATTTTTCCTTTCTGTGGATCATCCAGCAGTGAAATAAACAAGTCTCCACAAGAAGATATAAACATGTAACTTCACTTGTGTGCTACCAAATTTTAGAATAAGTAATCTGCTTTGGATGTACTTGCTTATCTGATTTTGAGATTGAAAGGTATGAGATGGTGTTGGACTTATCTGTTTGCTTAACGTTAACTATTACGATTGAGTTTTGCACTGTAGTAAGGTTCTGAAAGAGGTTTTGGTTGGGAGTTGGCTCCTTATTTGTATCTTTGGATTTGTCCACCAAGAAATCACTGTTAAGTTGTAAATATTGATCACTGCAGAAAATCTGAATTTAGAAAAAGTCTGCTACTGAAGCCTAGTGACAGCTTTTGGCTGTGTGATAGATGATTGGTTTTATAACTGAGTATTTGCTGGCTATTTGTTTGTTTTCATCATGCTTAGTTTCAAGTGTTATGACTGCATACATCTGAGGCTTATTCTGACATTTGTTGAAATTTAATGTGGGAGTTTTAAATCCTCATAAGATTTTTCTAATTCTCAATGAAGTTAGTAGGTATCTAGGAGAGCCATTTTTGGAGATATATATTTTCCTTGACCATACTGCAAAACTCACCTGTGAAGCAAGGGAATGTGGCTAACAGACACACCTACAATTTAATGTGTTGTTCTGTACAGAACTGGCTTGAGATACAAGAAGCAGGCTGTGATTTACATGCGTCTCTTGTTAATTTTAATGTGTATGACTCCCCATGGCTGCCTTGAGCATCTCAACCTTGATTAATCTAAAGTTAAGTTCCTTTATGCTGGCTTATCTATGATTGTTTTATGCTCACTCCATCTGTTTCTTAATGTAGCTCTAGAACTTCTTTCACAGTTCAGATTTGCTGATGGTATCACTTTGGGGTTGTGGTTAAAACATTCAGCCCTGTTTTTATTACAAGATGCTTTGATAAATTTGTGAAAAGTGGCTGATAGATCATTATCGAATAATTATTTCTCTAAAGGTGAATCCCTTTTTTAATGCAGAAAATAGGTGAAAAAAGTTTCCTGAAAATGAAGACGGTGGGTTAAATTATTAGGAGTAAAGTGACATCGCTGATTTGTACTTGTCAGAGTCAGGCCAAAGTTTTTTCCCCTTTGTTATAAGGAAAAAACATTAAGTTCCATTTCATTATTTTGCAAGACAATCCAAAAAGTATGTAGAACCAATTTGTCAACTCCTGAGTCATCCCATTTTGCAATAATACAGTTCTTAGCTATAGCATCCTATTTGTGGGGATGTTATTACTGGTCATTAATTTTTAAACTGTCACTTTTTTAGTTTAAATTACTTTATATAAACCTTGCAAAAGATAAAGATCATTATTTATCTTTCAGCTCCTCTGAGCCAAATGTCTTTAATATATAATGCCAGAGCAGCCAGTCTTTGGAAGATATATTTCTGGAACAAAAGTTCTCATTAACATTTAGGTGGTAGCAAGTCCTGACCTACTACTCGTGCAGATGAGTAAGAGTCTGAGCTGATGGGTAGTAATTTGGCCCACATCTCCTTCTGCTGGTCAGGAAATGTTGCAGGCTGAGTTTAGCAAGATGGAAGGAAAATGTCCTAATTCCATTTACACTGTCTTCCATCTAGGGTTTGATATGTCCTAGAGAACTGGCTCTTCTCCCTCTTGGTTTGGCACCAGTTGCTTCATGAAGCCAGAGGAAAAGGGCGTACATAAACCACTCCCAAACTTCTTCCCCATGTGGACAAAGTCATAGGTATGAATTTCAGTTCTCATCTTCTGATAGGACTCCTATCCTTGAAAAGATAGGAAAGAGCAAGGAATTAATTGTATTAAAATGAAAGAGAAGTAATCAAAATCACCCATTCCAATCCCTTGTCAGGTGCCACATGCCTGACTGATATTGAGTGGTAGCTGCTGAGGTTAGACAGTATCGTAATCATTGAAACTGATGGCAGAATATATGACTCAAGCATAGGAAAGTTAACTGGAGGCAGGTACAAAATGGTTGCACCCTGTTCCATTCTTCTCTTGCTACTTGCTGCTTTGCTTCAGCTTTTCTGTTCTAAGCTGGAAAGTCCTAGTTTATTTAGACTTCCCATATACAAAGCTTGTTCCGTATCTTTGTCGTTCCTCTTTGTACCTTTCTCAGTGTTACTGTTTCTATTTTGATTTACTTACGTGTTAATAGCTAACTGATTTTTATGTGGTAGTGATTTGGAACCTAATGAGCACAGTAATTCACATTTTTGATGACTATAGCATTACCATAAAAGAATGGGTTTTAATTATTTGGAGATTTCAGACATGTATACACAGTTCAGTACCCATGACAATGCATTTTTCTACTTTAATTAAGCTTCTTGAAGTTCAGAATTCCTTTTTAAAGTTTCCATTGTCTCAGTAAGAAAAGCAGTGTGACCTAGATAGGACTTCGGTAGCATTTCATTCTCTTCTGCATGGGGAATATGTGTCAGAGATATTTCTTAGGTGACAAAATAGGAAGCTTCCCAGTCTTTCTAGAGCACAAGGATAACTGTTGTTCATCTCTTTTCTCCCTTCTTATGGACACAATCACTTAGTATTTTGATACTCTAGATAAATACAGTCTTTATATTTCTAAGGCTCTTTCTCAAGAGGGACTAAAGATAGGTTTTGATGACTGTTGGTTTCAGGAAATAAATCTCTTCCCATGATAGCTTGAAAAGTGGTAGTTGGGCCTGTCCCTTACCGAAAACAAGATGTAGAGCTGAACATGTAATGACGGGGAAAAGAAATGACAGATGCCTGTGGTGCTGTGAAGTCTTAAGGTGTCAATCTTGCAACATGTGGAGTCTCTCATAAAATTCCAGCTCCTAGATTCCTGTGCCGTCTATAAAGAGAAGATGAAATCTTCATGTAGAGTGAGTTCCCAGCTTTCAATATGGGGGCAACGTCAGTCTGTTTTAAAGATTAAGAATGGGTTTTTTCTTGTTCTCCTGAGCAGAAATGCAAAGTCATGATGATTGACTTGCCTTTTTTTTTTTTTTTTTCCCTGTCTTCCTGGGAATTAGCGATATTCATCAGACTCTTTGATTTCTAACTTTGTATACATGGCCATTCCTTTAGGACCTGATTTTCCTTTCTGTGGAAACAGTTTCTGATGCTTCATTTACAAATCACTTTCAAGGTTACATTGCTTTTTTTGACTCCTGTGTTTGTTTTGGGGCTTTGTTTTGTTCATAATGTAAGAGAAGTGTAAGCATCCAGCATGCTCACAAAAAGACCTTTGAATTTTGTACTTCAGATATTTGTGGGCACAATTCTTACTGTGCAGACTGGGAGGTCTAAAAATTGCCATACCTAAAACAGATCTGACAAAACCTGTTTTTGCATTAGTCTTTGCTCTCAAAGTGGCCATTGGCAAATACTTTAGAGAAAGTTATACTAATGTTGCCATGAACAAACGTAGTTTCATTATCTTGCAGGACACCTTAGTTTTTGCTGCTTCCAGATAGCAGATGACAGATGTTTGAGAGCACAAACATGAGATTTGGATACCTGGTAGACTGGTGGGTGTTCTCATCAGCCGTAGGTGTGCGTTCTTGTGTATTCACATGGATCTTGCTGTCCCTCCAGATCACTGCAGTTAGGTAGGCTGCTTTGCTAGGATTCCACGTGCCTTTTGAAGGCTAGGTAGGTACTGGATGTAGAGGGACTCCAGAAAGAAATATAGAAACAAATGTTTTTAAATAGTTGATATATTGAAACATTATGCTTTTTTTGATCCTCAACTGATGATCTTCAAACATTGTCCACATCAGGACTTCAGAGCTTAGAGTGGTTTTGTTTTTTTCTTCCCTGAATTATGAACTAACCCTCTGTTTACAGTAAGGCACATTCTGACAGGACTTGCATCAAAGTCAAACCAATGGCCAGCAGTTAGAGAGAATCATAGAATGGGTTGGGTTGGAAGGGACCTTAAAGATTATCTAGTTCTAACCCCCCTGCCTTGGGCATGCCTTAACATGCTTCCAAATTTATGATACACACACTTTCCACTAACTGTTGAAATAAACATGAAGACTTGAAGTATTCATCAGATCAACAGTTCTATTTAGTCAAGCCTTTTTGTGGCTATTTGTGATTTTATCATTGAATAATACAGGGTTTGGAAAGTTGCCAAGTGTCTGTAACACACCGCAACATGCCGGCAAGTGTAACTTGCTGTTTGAACACTTTATCTGTCTGCAACCCACACTGTTGGAATGTGTGCTGCACCAGGTCCATTTTGATCATATAAACATGTTCTCCAGGTACTCCCATCTTTTGAGGAATACTGCAATTTTTTTTTGGTTCAACTGGTTTAAAATCATTTGGCCTTTTAACACATCATAAAGTATGATGAAACTGTGCACAGATGCACCCCAGGGCGTAGCATCTTGATGAAATAACAGGAACACATGCTACCTATTGTATCATATGGCTTAAGCGATGATCATATTGCTGTGTTATTTCTCAGAAAGCTGATTATTGTTTAGCAAATACTTAATTTGAACTTCAGACACCAAGAATGTTAAGAGAAGCTGCTCTATGTGCCTTTGAGAATTTAATCTGAAGTGCAGAGGCAAAATTCAGCAAATATTGGATCAATTTTTATAGACTTTGCTGTTGTGGAAGAACTACTTGCAGTCATGCTACTGTATAAACCATCATGGATGAGTGGATTTGGAGGGTATCTATAACTTATCATGCTAATATGGTGCAGTCAAATAGCATTAATTCCCTAAACACTGGTTAACCAGCGCTTACTGCATATGTCTCCAAGAGAGATGACATGGGTGCGTCTTAGTTTTGCTAGAATAAAATCCTACAAATCAGACTTAATCATGCAACTACTCTGAGTTCTAGGTGCACCAAGAGGAAATCAAAAGAAATCTGAAGTACTTCACTCTGATCTGACACAAGAACTGATCATGTGTGGAGTTTTGGTCTTGCAATATGTGGTCATGTAGGTAGTCATCATGCCTTAATTTTATGTTCATCTGCGTTCTGATCTGCTGATCCAGAGCATGATCTCCTTGAAGCTCAGATATTTTATAGAACAAATTTATGTACTTTTATTCCTTGTACACATGATCTAATTGAAGATTTTTCCTTCCATACTGGCACCAAAAGTGCAATTGTTCTAGCAACTACCAGCTGCATTTCGTCCCCAAAACAATACTAAAAGCTGTTGTAATTTTCAGATATACTTCAGAATAGGGCTGTTGTGGTCTCAATGTTTTTCCTTCTCTCTCTTTCCTTATTCTTGTCTCTTATTATCATAAGTAAGGATTACTTTAGGAGGTGGTTGTGCTTCCTGTCAGTGAAAGAACATGCTTCATGGTTGCAGGCACTGACTTCCCTGCTCTGGCTGTGTTCTGAAGTAGGATTAATTAGCTCACACTCTGGACTGTATTAACATGGTGTACATGGTTTTCTGGACAGGAGCTGACTGATGTCTTGCCAGATGGTAGCACAGGCATAGAAAACACGTGACAGTTTGCATCTTCATAAACACGTCTGAAGTGTGATCCCATACCACGGGCTGCGCGGTAATGACGGTGTTATTGTGGTGAATGCGTTTGTGCCAGGGCTCAGGGTGTGCGGAGTGTGTGTTCTGCAGACAGGGAAATGTTCCAAAACCAGATCGGTGTGAGACTTGTCTCACTGGAAGCTAACATTGGAATGAAAGTTCCTGAGGTCATGTTTCTGCCTGCTGTGGTGTTCTGGAATTTGAAGGAGACTGTGCCTAGAATTGGAATAGTTCCCAAAATATGGGCTCCTCACAACTGGGAGAAAGAAGGTCTCCAGGGACTGTTTCCGATATTGTACTGTGGTGCATAATCTGCCCATCCTCATTTCATGTCATATTTTTCTTATATCAGTACCACAGAGGAGTAAGACAAAATCCCAGGGTGGAGGTGTTCCTGATGGTCCATCCAGAGAGCTAGCTTTGACATCAGAGGACACCAGGGCGCTCTCTGCTACTGAACCCTGCTTACCGGCATGTTTTTCTTAGCCACAACCTGGATCTGGTCAATCAGCGGAGGATTGTTGCTGAATCATTTTCAAACCTGCAAAAGCCAAATTGTATCTTTGTCTGGATCCTGAATTTGCTATAAACAGAAAGGACTGAAGACTCTTGTCTTGTCTGACTGACTGAGCACGTCAGAAACTGGAACCACAAAGTTTTGATTTTGCAGAAGTGTGGTATCTGGGGCTCTTAGTGTGGCACCAAAGGAGCTGCATTTCTGAAAGTCCTTCCTCCAGTGCTAGACTGGTACGCAGGCCAGGTACTAACATCTCAGCAGACATTCAAGAAAAGGGCTTAGCAGACAATAATTGGGTGTAGCAGAAACAGAGCGTTCACTCTCGGTGAGACGGGGGTTCCTCAGGAAACTCTTGAATACAGGCCAAAAAACAGCATTGGAAAAAATCCTTAATCTGCTTTTCCTGCCTGTCAGCCAGTACCCCCAGACAGAAAATCTGAATTTTGTTTTGGAGGCTAATCAGAGTTCCTTTCCAGCAATGGTATGAGAGTGCATTACTAAGTCAATTTTAAACCTTGACCTATTTTAGGCATTCAAAATTGCATTGTATCAGTATTTCTTCACCTGGCTGCAAAGTGTTTCTTGCTTTGCTTTTCTTGTTGATTCAACCTCCTTAAATTTATCACCTTCAGACTTTCAAAATTCCATCCCAAAGAGGCAAAATAATATTTTGCATCATTTTTATGAAGTAAAATGAGATAGTTTGGCTTTAAGTAGAAAAATAAGGGTGCTTTTCTCTCCAAGGGGATTTTTACCTTCCTTTTCCACATTGAATTGCACTGTCCTCTAGTGGATATTTTAAGCAATTGTTTTTGTGTTTGTAAATCTTTCGTACTGCTCTGATACAGTATGTTTAATCTTTATTTCCAAATGAACCTTAAGTGTTGTCTGGAAAAATAAAAAACTAGAGGATCAGAGTAATATTTCAAAACTGGATAAGGAAAAGTTACATTTGACCTGTGGTCCAAGTTATAATAATATAGAGACGTTAATAATATAGAGACATTTTCAAACAGACTTATCAGTTGGAGCAGAAAGATAGAGAGTGAAGATGCAAGTGTGCAGCATCTGCGTTTTATTACTTTTTATTACATTGTATTGAGAGTTGGAGATAATATGCTTTTTTCGCATTGAAACAAGTTTTGTAAACTGTGAATGAAGGAATGAAAAGTAAAGACCAATGGAATAATAGGAAGGATTAAATTCACCTTATCAGATTCAAAGTGAAGAACTATTGTCCTGGTTTGAATTAGAACAGAACTCATTCTGTTCAATGATTTTACTTTTCAGTCTCTTCAAACTAACTGCACTTTCTGAAGTTCACAGCATATCTTTTGCAGACAGTGTCTGCTTCTAGCAATGATAACACTTGATTTTTAGAGTTACTACCAAGGATTGGTGTGTGCAGACCAAGGTCACTGCTAAATCTTCTGTACCACGTTGGAGGGTGCAGAAAGTAAAAATCCGCACCTGCAGGAAGGAGCGGCTGGGACAGGGGACACTAAACTGACCAACGAGGGATTCCATTCCATGTTTGTCATATTCAGTATAAAGCTGAAGGATCACGAGCATCAAGCCTCTTCTTCAATGGCCAGTGTCCAAGGAGGGCTCTATGCATTCTGCCTTCGATCCCAATCCATGTGTTCCTGAATCTAGTTCCAGAATCCAGCTCCTGCACAAAGATCCCATCTGCTTCTGAGTCCGCTCTGGAACTTTCCCAGTACCTGCCCTCAATATCAGTGGTGACATAATTGCCCTCAGGGGTATTGGGTTAGATATTGATTTTGTATATATTTCATGTTATTATTATTATTTTCATTAAAGCTGTTCAACTTAGTTTTCTTTTCCAATCCATAAGTCTCTCTCCCTTAGTTCCTTTTTCACAGAATCACAGAATGTTAGTGGTTGGAAGGGACCTCAAAGATCATCTAGTCCAGCCCCCCTGCCAGAGCAGGATCACCTACAATAGATCGCACAGGA